>CANTUT010000533.1:0-83994 GCA_947687605.1 Reutealis trisperma | reverse complement strand
TATATATATATATATATGTATATATATATATATATATGCTATGTACTAGAATTTTGAAGTTAAAAAATCTTATGATTATTTATACATATTGCTGCCGATTTGTGATGTTTAATATTCTAAATTGATATTTATTTTGTTTGGATGAAAAATAATGATTCAAATTATGTGTCTGTGTATTACTGTAATGAACGAAATGTGCGAAAACTCATGATTTTCACCCTAAACCTTGAAACTTGGAATTTTCATGCATAATTATGATCAATGGCTACTAATTCATACATGAGGATGTTCTAAGCTGATATTTGTTGTGATTGAATGAAAAATAATGGTTTAAACCACCTGTTCACATATTACTGTAATGACCGGAAGGTACCAAAAGCAAGAAAATTCATGGTTTTGCGTCCTAAAACCCAAAATTTTAATTTTCATGTATGAGACATATCTATTGCTGCCAATTCATGTGCATTAATGTTCTAAAATGATTTTTGTTGTGTTTACATGAAAAATCTTGATCTGAACCATATTTTTACATATTATTGTAATAGACGAAAAGTACGAAAAGTAAGAAAATTTAGTGTTTCCTTTAATAAGAGCATTCGGCCTACATTGGGATTCTCATTCCAATGTCGATAATTTTTGTGTGATGTATTTTAATAATTATTGATATGTATGAATGAATGATAAATGATTAAATTGCATGTTAGTTGAAGGAATGACCGAAGACAATACTAGAAGCAATTTGGTATACTTAAGGTATCTTAACCTTAGGTTGTGATTAATATGTGAATATGATTGGATAATGTGGAAGTAAGTAGTATGATGATTTGATAATGAATTAGTAATCTTGAATTGATGAAGAGATTGTTTGAATGAATTGGTCATAAGAGATAAGCCTGATGTTTGGTTATTTGTTAAGTTGACATATATGGAAGTGTTGAGTGTACTAGATGATTGTTAAAGTGAATTGATATTAAGATAATGATATTTTATTGACCTTAGAAAGGTATTGACATAATTGTAATGTGTTTTTCATATGGGCCTATAAAGGCTAAGTGTACAAAACTTTTAAATTAACATTTTATGTGCAAGTGATGAGTGCACTTATATGTGCAACTCTAAGTGTATGTGAATGTTACATGTGCATGGGGTAGCTATGGGATAGGATAGCATCATGATTAAATAAATGCTAAGTATTGAATTAAATATTATGTTAGAGCTTAAGGAGCTTTAGAGATTTAAAAAGGGCTATGTGTACTAAGAGCGAATGAATCACAAGGTGTGTAAACACTTTATTCATACTACAAGTGTGAGTAACATTATATTACGTTACAAATATGTGATATCATGTTATGTGAACCATGAGATCTTCAAACCTAAGTTCTTCCTATCATCAAATATGATTAAGCGATTTCTTTGTAAAGCTTGGGTTGCCAAGGGACAATTGGTCCAAAAACCATTTTTGTTTATCCAATGATAATTCCTTGTGATTATTACCCTGACTTATATTATTTCTGGAACTACACTATCTTTGTATCTTTTACTGAAAGTTAAATTGCCATTGTTCTTATGATACATGTTATTGCTACATTAAATGTTATTGTTATATGTGAATACCATTAGCTCTAGCTATGGTACTTTTAACCCTTTTATGCAAAAGTCCTCGTGCTAATATGGGTAATCATTGGAACCTGTGCACATGGTCTTAACCCAATGGATAGGGGTAGTGTATCCGCCTTAGCTAGAAAGGGGCGGTTCTAGCCATGGGACTTAATCAGCTTCACGCCTTCTAAGTGATAGGAGTTGGAATTTGGTTTAATGCCACCTCTTCTCTAAGTGTTCGAGTGATAGAGCAATAGCCTTCACTCTCTAAGTGTTATAAGTGTGATTTTTGCAAACTTGTTAAATTGAACCCTTGCTAAAATGTAACTTGATTCATGAATTGAAAAATCATGAACTATGTGTATAAGTTATGAGTTTCCTTTTGAAAGGAATATGTGTTAATGTATGTGCTATATCATTTACTCATTGAGATCATCTATCTCATCCCTTTTCTTTCCTTGTGTGGTTCCAAGTGAGCAAATGTAAGGAGGTAAGGTGATGGCTCAAGCATTCTACTTCACTTGGGCATTCCTTAGTTATGGGTGTTCATAAAAAGACATATTCACATTTCACAATAGGAATTCAATGAAAATAGTTTAGCATATTAATCATTTTTATCATTGAGCAAACATGGAACCTAAGCAAAGGTTCATCTCGGTCAACATTACATAAGGAAAGTGTGGGTTTCTAAGGGTTTAACTATCAATGGGCAATCTTACATGCATATCAAACATCATTTTGGGTACATATCAAGGAATGATAACTCAGCAATGGTTGTAAGGAAAAGCATGATTACATTATATTACCACGTACTCACTTTAACTCCTTTGCTCCTATTGGTTGTATATTTTCGATTACTTTAAGGTTCTTCTCGGTTTTGAGCAATTTCCTTACCCTTGTCTTGAGGTGCTACATCTATAGCATTGCAAATAAACATTGATTAGTAACTAATAGTGTTGCTAATTATATCTTCAAATTAAATTCCCATTTTAATTTCATGATTCCAGTTCCACATTTCCAAATCTCTAAATTATCCCATAAACACTAGAATTTGGGGAAAACTATCAATTTCAATTTCAAATCTCAAATTGACTAGAGATTCATCATATTAATGCCTAGGCAATTAATTCCCACTAATTAACTTGAGCTGATTTACTTTTATTTACATAAACCCTAACATGTCCCATTTATGTCAAGTTTTGGGAAAATCTCTAATTCCTTATCAAACTTTGAATTAGTTAAAGAAATGCGAGATTAGCATATCATATAACATATATGATTAACTAATGGTCACTATCCAATGTTAGAACATCAAGTTCTTTTTTTGACTATATTCATGCCTCTAAGATTTCTAAGTTTTAAATCATGTTCTCAAAAGTCATTGTAACACTTCTAATTCACTCTTCTCTATCTAAAATAACCATAGGTACACTTAATTAGAAAATAAGGCCTTTTTATCTACCATGGCTGAATTCCCTATATGGTGTAGGAGAAGTATCCAAACATCCAAAACACTAAAATTAACCTTAAAGTGTAAAAAGAATAGATAAATGTAATTTCTCACCTTGGTTAGCTCTAATTCACCAAGATTTTTGTTGCAAGTGGGGTAGAGAAAATTTCTTTCTTTACTGTAGGATTTTGGTGTAGAGAGAAGTAAAAAGGATGATTTCTCAACATAATCTTCCTTATATATGTAATAGGTTGGATGTTGAGGATTTATAAAGCTTCATCCAATGGTTAGGATTTGATTTCAATGAATGGCTAAGATTGTAGCTAGTTGGATGGCTAAGATTCTCTCTACCAAGGTGATGATCATCATGAGGCATTAATGTGTTCAAAGTGAACTAGACCTATATATAGGAAAAGTAAGAGTTTAACTTGATTTTTTATTTTGACTTAGTTAATTGTCACATCCCAACCTTATGAGATATGATGGTCTTAGAACATGGGGAGACATAAGGTCACCCACGCCCGTAGAACCCATTAACATATAATAATCATGCCTAGGATCTTACCGAACCTCTTTCATTAACTCATTTAAAACATTTAGATAAATACCATAATTGCAAAAGACTTAACATAAATCATTTCATATAAATCCATAAGGAAAAATAACACAATTCTCGATAAGTATCAATCAACATTCCCAGAGCATCTAAAGGCAAGACTTCATAAACATAGTATTATTGATAACTTGGATAAGGAATTCCCCAAGTGAAGTAGAATGCTTGAGCCATCACCTTGCCTCCTCACATTTGCTCACCTGGAACCACACAAGGAAAAAGGGGTGAGATAGATGATCTCAATGAGTAAACAAAAGGCACATACATTATCACATATTCCTTTGAAAGGAAACACATGGCTTATACACATAGTTCATGGTTTATAACTCATGAATTAGGTTGCAATTTAGCAAGGGTTCAATTGGGCAAGTTTGCAGAAATCACACTTATAACACGTAGAGAGTGAAGACTATTGCTCATTCACTCGAAACACATAGAGGAGAGGTGGCCTTTGCCAGATTCCAACTCCTATCACTTGGAAAGCGTGAAGCTGATCAGGCCCCACGGCTAGAACCGCCCCTTCTAGCTAAGGTGGATACACTACCCCTATCCATCAGGTTAAGACCATGTGCACAGGTTCTGATGATTACCCACATCGGCATGAGGATTCTGCATAAAGGTAAAGGTACCATAGCTAGAGCTAATGGTAAACACAATTAACAATATCACATAAGGCAACAATAACATATAATTCAATATCAATAGTAGTTTGGCTTTCAACAATAAGACAATGAAAGTGTAGTTCCAGAAAGAATATAAGTTAGGGTGTTAATCATAAAAAAAATTCTCATTGGATAAACAAAATAGTTTTGGACCAAATGTCCTTTGGCAACCCAACCTTGACAAAGAAATCATATAATAATATTTAAAAATGGAAAGAACTTGGGTTTCAAAGATCACAAAGGTTCACATATCAATATATGACATTCTTGTAACACAACAAAATTTTGTTTATACTTATAACATGAATATGATGTTTACTCACACTTGTAACAAGAACATTGTGTTTACTCACCTTGGGGTTCCTTTGCTCCTAGTACATGTAGTCCCCTTTGCACTTCTAAGGCTCCTCAAACTCTAACATAATATTTGATTTAGTACTTAGTATTTATTTACTCATGATGCTCCTATCCCATAACTACTCATGTACAAATAGCATACACATACACTTAGAGTCCACACATAGGTGTACTCATCACTTGCACTTAGCTCGTTGACTTAAAAGTCTTATATACTTAGGTCTTATAGGCTCACATGAAAACACATTGCAATCATATCAATACCCTTTTAAGGTCATCACATTATCATTACCTCAATATCAATTCACTTGTCAATTATCTTAATTCACTTTACACTTCCATACATGTCAACTTAACAATTAATCCTTCAAACATCATGCTTAACTCTTATGATCCCTTTCACTTCATTAACTCATAATCATATGTTCATCATCAATTCATCGTAACATCTAGTTCCAATTTCCTTAATCACATTTGCATTCTAATCACAATACAAGGTTAAGATACCTTAAGTATACCTTAAGTGTACTATAATACATTTAAGCTTATCTAGGATCATACCTTTAACCAACATGCAATTTTATCATTTATTATCCATACATACATGTCAACAATCACCAAGACACATCACATAAAATTTATAAACATTTGGAGAAAATTGTTCATGTAGGCCGAATGCATTCATTAAGGTAAAAACCAAATTCTTCTTCTTTTCGTGTTTTTCGTCTATTTCAGAAATATGTAAAAATATGGTTTGAACCAAGATTTTTCATGTAAACATAACAAAAATCATTCTAGAATATAAATTCATAGGAATTGGCCACTATTGGTGTCATTAATATATAAAAATTCAATCTTTTGCATTATAATGCACAAAACATAAGTTTCCTTGTTTTCAATATTTTTCGGTCATTTTAGAAATATGCAAATAGATTGTTTAAACCATTATTTTTCATTCAATCATTGAAAATATCAGTTTAGAACACATTCTTTCATGAATCGGCAGCCATAGGTAGGGTTTATACAAAAAATTCTAAGTTCAAAGGCTTAGGTGAAAAATCATAAGTTTCCGCGCTTTCCGCGCATTTCATTTATTTCAGCGATAAACAGACACATGATTCAAGTCATTATTTTTTATCTAAACAAAACAAATATCATATTAGAACACCAATTCATACAAATCGATAGCCATGTATTCATGAAAGAATAAAATTTACTAATTTCCAAGTCCTGACACGAAAACCTTGAATTCCTTTGTTTTTCAAAACTTTTCGGTCATCACAGAAATATGCAGAAATATTATTTCATGCAATATTTTTCATCAAAACAAATCAAAAATTAGTTTAGAATATATCCATGTACAAATCTCCCCCCCCCCCCCCCCCCCGGCCGCCCCCCCCTATGATGTTTATGCAATAAAATTGTGATTTTAAGTTATAGAATTCAACTTTGGAGAAATCTTGCGGAAAGAATCGTGTTTTCGGTAGAAAATAAATTTTCTCTCTCAAAAATTCACTCAAATAGAATTGAATATGTATAAATTAGTAATCAAATAGTTCAAAATAATTTTTTCATAATTTATTTCATAGAAATCAATTTAGAAATCGAAAGAGAATAAAAACTTACGATTACGGTCATGAAATCGCGAAACGGTAAAGTGTTTTCAATATTTTGGTAGAGAGAATTATTTTGAGAGGTTTTTCTGCCAAAATATAGAAAGAATAAGAGAATGGCTGCTGGAAACCCTTGTTTGGCCGAAAATTAGAATATATATTAGGGTTGGAGTGGAATTTCCACTATTACCCTTAATGAAATAGGTTAGGAACATTTTTGTGTAGTGGGCTTTTGGGTATTTGGGCTTTTTTTTCTTTAAAAATTTTGGCTGAATGGAATTAAAATAAAAATAATATTTTTCTTATTAATTCTAGAACATTTTCCTCAAAAATATTTATTCAAAAATATTTTAAAAATACCCATAAAATTATTTTATGCTTAAAAATTGTCTTATGCATGAAAATTTATTTTATTTAAAATAAATTCTTTTATGCAAATGTACTTCATGTAAATCATTTATTTCACAATAGCAACACATATTATGCATATTAAAATTAATTTAATATGCCACATACTCATCAATCACTTAGATCACAAATTTTCACACAAGCACACACTTAACCTTATAGATTCTAATTCAAGCAATTTATCATGAAAATTTCTAGGGTGGGTGTGGGTTGTTACATTAATATATGTGGCTAATTAGTCAAGATCCTATGACTCACTATTCTACAACATATATTTCAATGTCTTGGGCCAAACATTTAAGCTCACATCTTTGGATGTTCTATACTTCTTTAGCCTAATGGGCCAACCTCTTTATATTGGTTTTGGGCCTTTGTTACTCAAAGGCCTATTAACAAGCCTATAAGCCCATTAATAACTTGGAAATTTCCCTTATAACATTTCTTTCTTCCCTTGCACTATAACTCTTAAATTTATATTCCTTAACTTCTTTATACATGACACTAGTTATCATCAGAACTCCATTTGATTCATCAAAACTTAGTCATAATAAAGTCACGGATTATGTAAACATTCCAAATGACACTACAATGCTCCTAACCCCTTTCATTTTCTTTACTAGACTAACACCTAGAAATCTAGTCTTTTAACATCACTAGTAATCAGAATGAACTATGAAAACTTGGGTATTACATTCTACCCCCCTTAAAAAAAAATTCATCCTCGAATTTTAGAAGAGCTTACCTGTTACTAGTGAAACAGTTGTGCGTACTTTTGGAGCATATCATCTTCGCTTTCCCATATACATTCTATTATATTTAGGTTGCACTATTCAACTTTAACCATTGGCATCTCCTTGTTACAAAGTTTCTTCACTTGGCGATCTAGTATGGCAATCGAAATTTCTTCATAGGAGAGGTCTTGATCAATCTCAATCGATTGTGGTTACAATACATGTGATGGGTTGGGGATTTACTTCCTCAATATCAACACATGGACAACTAGATGCACATGTTCCATTATTGGAGGTAATGCTAACCAGTATGAAACTTCTCCGACCTTATCAAGAATCTCGAAAGGTCTAATGAAGCATGGGGAGAGTTTTCCTTTCTTGCCAAATCTCATTACTCCTTTCATAGGGGAGACTTTTAAAAAGACATAGTCACCCATCGTGAAGTAAATGTCTTTCCTTTTGGGGTCGGCATAGCTCTTTTGATGGCTAAAAGCAGTTTTCAGTCTTTCTTGAATAACTTTCACCTTTTCAGTGGCTTCTTTAATCATATCTAGGGCTTTGAGATGCTTTTCACCCACTTCAATCCAACAAATTAGAGATTGACATTTTTTGCCATACAATGCTTCATACGACACCATCCCTATAGAAGAATGGTAGTTATTATTGTATACAAATTCAATAAGTGGGAGATGTCTATCCCAATTTCCTCCAAAATCCATTTTGCACATACGAAACATATCTTTCAACATTTGTGTTGTTCTCTCTAACTACCCATCTATTTGTAAGTGGAAAGCTATACTAAAGTCAAGTTGTGTGCCCAATGCTTTTTGCAATTTTTGCTAGAATCTCGATGTGAATTGAGCCCCTCTGTCTGAAATAATGGAGAGTGGAATCCCGTGTAACCTTACAATCTCATTAATATATATTTGGGCATATTATGCTGCTATATAGTTGGTCTTCACCTCAATAAAGTATGCCAATTTCATCAGTCGATCAACTATGATCCATATTGAATCATACCCCTTGCAGTCTTGGGTAGACCTACTATGAAATCTATGGTGATCCATCCCTATTTCCACTCTAGTAATCTTATTTCTTCAAGCAATCCAAAAGGTCTTTAATGTTTGAATTTTACATGCTAGCAGGTGAGACATGAGGCTATAAAATTTGCTACATCTTTCTTCATTCCCAGCCACCAATAAGTCTTCTTTACATTGTGATACATTTTGGTAGCACCGAGGTGCATACTATACAGAATTTGATGTGCCTCTTTTAAAATCCTTTCCCTCAACTCCCTTACATTAAGCACACATAATCATTCTCCACATTTTAAAACACCTTCTTCTATTTGAAATTCTAGGGCTTATACCTTTTCCACATCTTTAAAAATTTTCATCAATTGGGGGATCTTGGTTTTGTGACGCCTTTATCTCATCAAAGAGTTTAGGTCTCACTAGGAAGTAAGCCAATAGTACTCATGATTCATTCACTTTTAATTGTAAACCCGCATTTAAACATTTCCTTTAATTCTCTTACTATTAGCCTCCTTTGTATGGTGATATGTGATAGGCAACCTATTGACTTCCCGCATAATGCATCTGCTACTATATTGGCTTTACCAGGATGATAAAGTATTTGGCAAACATAATCTTTCAACAATTCTACCCACCTTCTTTGCCTCAAATTTAAATCTCTTTGCTTTAAGATATATTGAAGGCTTTTATGATCTGTATAGATTTCATATTTTTCCCCATACAAATAGTGTCTCTATATCTTTAAAGCAAAGATAACCACCACCATTTCTAGATCATGCATGGGATAGTTCATCTCATGTTGCTTCAATTGCCTAGATGTATGAGCAATAACTTTTCCATTTTGCATTAACACGCATCCTAACCCAATTCTAGAAGCATTATAGTATATGGTAAACCTTCATTCCCATCAGGTAATGCCAATATAGGGGCTGTAATTAAGTAATCTTTAAGTTTCTGAAAGCTCTCTTCACAAGCCTCATCCCACTTAAATTTTACTTGCTTTTTAGTAAGCCTCGTCAGTGGCACTGTTATTTTCAAAAAATCTCTTATAAGAAGATGATAATAACTTGCCATACTAAGAAAACTTCTCACCTCCTTGATAGTAGTGGGTCGAGGCCAATTTGCTACCGCTTCTACTTTCTTAGGATCTACCTTGGTTCGTTCTTTACTCACTATATGTCTAAGGAAACAGACTTGTTCCATCCAGAAATCACATTTAGACAATTTAGCATATAGCTTATGCTCCCTCAGAGTTTGCAACACTATTTTCAAGTGCACCTCATGCTCTTCCTTACTCCTCGAATAAACTAAAATATCATTAATAAACACAATCATAAATTTGTCTAGAAATAGCTTAAATACTTGGTTCATTAAATCTATAAAAGCCGCTAGTGTGTTCATGAAGCCAAATGGTAGCACTGTAAATTCATAATGCCTATATCTTATTCTAAATGCAGTTTTACAAATATCCTCTCAACGGATCTTAAGTTAATGGTAACTCAATCGCAAGTCTATTTTAGAAAAATAGCTGGCTCCTTGCAATTGATCAAACAAATCATCAATCATCGATAGAGGATACTTATTTTTCACCGTCACCTTATTCAACTGTCTATAATCAATACATAGCCTTAAGGACCCATCTTTCTTCTTAACAAACAGAACTGGAGCACCCCAAGGAAAACTACTCAGCCTAATAAAACCCTTATCTAGTAGGTCTTGTAATTGGACCTTCAACTCCTTTGATTTCGAAGGTGCCATCCGATAAGGTTATGTCAATATTGGTTGAGTTCTAGGTAAGAGCTAAACTTTGAATTCTATTTCCCTGTCTGGGGGCATTCCTTGTAAATCCTCAGGAAACACATCAAGGAACTCATCTATTATAGGTATTTTCTTAACAGAGATATCTACTTTCTCAATATCTACCACATGCACCAAATATGCTTGACAACATTTCCTTAACAGTCTTTTTACTCTAATAGCTGATATAAAGTTCATATTAAAATTGCTCCTATCACCTTGAAAGATAAATTCTGACCCACTCTCCTCCTTGAAATTTATCCTTTTTCCACTACAATCTATATGGGCATTATGCATAGATAGCCAATCTATTCCTAAAACAACATTAAATTATAAGACTCTTAGTTTAATCAAATTGGCAGGAAGTATCTTATCTTCAATTTCTACTATGCAATTCTTATATACTTGTTCTACTTCTACAATCTCCCCAAAGGGTGTGGTTATAATCAAGGATTCATGCATTTTTTGCTTATTCTTATCTAATTTCTTAGCAAAAAAAGGTGAAACTAATGAATGTGTTGCGCCAAAATCAAACAAACACCAAGCATGAAAGGACTAGATGGGGACAATACTTTTAACAACAATATAGGATGTGCATGCATCTTATTGGTCTAGTGCATAGATTCTTCATCTTCCTCTACCCTCCAAAGCTTGCATATTGCCTAAGGATTGTTTGATACCTTGGCCTCGACCATTTAGTCTGCGGCTTTCTACATGGTTCATTTGCACCGTGGGCTGTGAAACCTCCATAGTTGTTCTTTGATTTCCAGTAATTGGACAGTCCTTGATAAAATGTCCCATTTGCCTACAGTGTAGACATACTCCCATAACTCTTCAACAGGTTGACCTTATTGTCTCATTTGGTTTGCATTCACATTACCTGGAGTTGAAGCCACCGAGGCACTTCCAGTTTGAGCTTGATTTTGTCCTCCCATCCTCAGCTGGTGTGAAGTAGAAATTGTAAAAATATGTTCAGGATCCCTACTTTGGGTAGAGCCTCCCCGTTGTTAGTTACTTTGCCCCTTTCTTTTTCCTTTATATTTTTGATCTCTTTCTGCTCACTCAGCTTTTTTGGCCTTATGCCATGCCTCCACAAGCTTAGCCTTATCAATGAGTTTGGGGAAATCAGTGGCTACTAACACATTATAGAGTGGTGCAATCAACCCCCTTTAAAATCGATCAACTCTACTCACTTCAGTAGGTATTATATGAGAGGCAGACTTGCTTAGCCGTTTAAACTCTCAAGCATATTTTGACACAGAAATCCCTAGCTTTTGCTTCAATTACTCGAATTAGAGAGCACAATTCTACCTTTCACCTGCAATCAAGAATTCATCCATTAATTTTATTTAAATTCAGCCTAAGTAAGAGGGTTATCTCCATATAGCTAATCTTCAATTTCCCTCTAGAACCATTCCTACACATCTTTCTTGAGCTGTAACCCTACTAATTCAACTAACTTTTCATCTAAGCATGACAGCCTCAGGGCTACCTTATCTAATTCCTCCAGAAACTCTTGAGGATCCTCTCCCTCCTCTCTTTTAAATTTAGGGGGTTTCATCTTCTTAAAGTCATTTACCGAAACTCCTTCTTCTGGTAACATCCTTCTATGAATATGGCATGCCGCCTTTGGTAGAAGAGGAGGGACATTCCTAACTCTAATACCAAGTGGGGCCATGGGTGATAGAGGTGGTGGAGGCATTTTTTGCTGTCATCTCATTTCCTCAAGCTGGCATCTTAATTCTTGATTTTCCTGCATCAATGCATCCATGCCTTCTGGCAGTTCTCGTTCCCTTATATCTATTGTGCATGGTCTTGATCGAGATGACTCTCTATCATCATCCCTTTCTGATGCAACATTAGATGTTGCATTAGGAGTGATGCTCTCGGCCTTTTGAGATCTCTGTCTCTTCGGTTCTATTCTATGGGGTGGCATCTAAGCCATAAATTCAATAATATTAATCATTCATAACACACATAACAATTTCACATACATACCATTCAACATTGTCACACATCATTTAGTCCTTTGCTGACATGTATTGTAAACCAATGCATCATTCTCTAAATACTTCTCCTAACACAATCAAAGAAACATATTATATGGAGATTTAACTCATCTTCTTAATGGCTTCACCACAAAAACACAAACAAGGAAACTCACAAAGGGCTAGATGGAATAACTTTAATCGAAACCTTACAAATTTGAAAATAAATTATCTCTTAAGTTGGGGATTAAAGTGCACATCAATGGTTGATAACTATAATTCAGATGGGGGAAAGTCAAAATGCAGACAATCAAACATGTTTATAAGAAAATCCTCCAAATTTTTAAAAACTAGTTGTAAGCTTTGACAAGGCCAGGAACACGCTCGTGTCACTGGGCTTGTCAAGCTACTGCCTAACCATATCAGCCCCTAATAATTTACATGGCCAGTGACATGCCTGTTTCACTAGGCATGTCGAGTTACTGTCTGGCTATACCAACTTCTAAAAATTTACACAGCCAGGAACATGCTCGTGTCCCTGGGTGTGTCAACCTCCACAAGCCTTTATCTTCTCTTCTAGTTTCCATTACTTTCCATGAATTTGTACTTGTCATACATAGTACCCCGAGTCTATCATAACTCATTAATTGTCTAAGAACTAATTTCAAAAAGAATTCAAATTTTATGCAAGAAAAGAAGCAACATTTTATTTAATAACATTCAATCCTTCATATCTCATTTAACATTAACACATCATATGTACACAAAAGGGGTTCATATACATTACATTGGTTAGTTTTTACATCAGCCTACCCATTACATATATATACATACTGGCAGTTTTACCAAAACTTAACCAAAATATATCTATTCTTTTTCCTATCTTCTTAGTTTCTCGAACCTTTTCCATTATTTTCAGCTCCATTTTCCCCGGGGCCCATATGTCTATGGTCCATCGACAATAATGAGGGGGACAACATACGCCTTTTAATAGGGCATCTTTCTTCCGAATGATCTAGCCTTCCACAAGCCACACATAGATGCTTGGGAAACCCTGATATAACATCGCGGAGTGGTGGAATTACCTCTACTTCTGGGTTTTGATGCATATGCCTAACTCGAGCTAACTCCCATTTCACATTTTTCATCATTCTTTTCAAGTTCTGTACTTCTTCCCTTAATATATGGAGTTCCCTCATCGCCACCTTTAATTGTGTTCTCATCCTTATCACCCAAACAGGATCAAGATCCTCTTCTTGGTCTGTCTCCTCAAACTCAGTCAGAGTGGCTGAAGCAGCATTCAATACTTCCCTTTCTCTAACAGGATTTTGAATTTGTGGCATCTACAACCACAGTTAAGTAATATAGCATAAAATTATAGTAATACAATAGCACAATAATGCATGAATAGATCACAAAGATGGAAGAGTAGCTTAACCTATATTATCAACACAGATCTAGCCTAACAATATACTTAGACAACAATGATTCCTATGCTCCACGGTTTAACCTATAGTTCATATAGCCATTAAGCCTAAGTAAAACTAAAACTTTTAGCTCTAGTACCAACCCTGTCACGACCCAAATTCCCAGATCGTGACTGTCCAAGAGTTTAGGGAGACCTAAGGTCATCTAAACCTATATAACACAATAAATCTGATAATCACTATATATGTATATGCATTCCGTTCCTTAAGCCTTCCCAAGATCAGAACCACTTCATCAATCATTGTACTTTGAGACCATTTCATATTCATAAATAGAATATCATTCACATGTACCAACTAATGTTGTCCATGCATTCTTACTTACTAATATAAGTATTTAGACATAACAATTATCATTAATTGTTTACATTACTTCCCAATGTACATGCTTTAATACTATGCCTTAATGTCCCATGGAGCTTTAGTTTGTTTGTCTTCCAAAATAGCACAAGTATCATAAAATAACATCTTAGCGAGTCCCAAACAGAAGAGCAAAGCTCGGATTTTACCTTACTAATGGTTCACTTCAACCTAGAAAAAAATCATAACAACTATAGGATGAGACTAGCTCAATGAGTATGGAATAATATAACATAGTATACAAGTAGTGCAGAGTGGTATCACTTGGGTTGGCATAAGATAACAATAAAGTGATATTAATCGAAATTGGCTATGTTGTATTTAGAATGCATTTTTAGCAGAAATAATATTGCTTTGGAAGTGGAAAGCTTCCTATAGATAAATATTAGAGTGGCGGTCTAAACCTTGCTCACTCATAAATATCATATTATGCAAAACTGATCAGGTTTTACGATTAGGCATTTCCCCCTAACAGAGGTTGGGTACTCTCACCCTACCCACAGGCTTACACCAAGTGCACATGGTTTGATGTCTTTCCTCACATCAGAGAGGATTTCTCCTTAGTTATGGGTGTTCATAAAAAGATATATTCACAGTTCACAATAGGAATTCAATGAAAATAGTTTAGCATATTAATCATTTTTATCATTGAGCAAACATGGAACCTAAGTAAAGGTTCATCTCGGTCAACATTACATAAGGAAAGTGTGGGTTTCTAAGGGTTTAACTATCAATGGGAAATCGTACATGCATATCAAACATCATTTCGGGTACATATCAAGGAATGATAACTCAGCAATGGTTGTAAGGAAAAGCACGATTACATTATATTACCACGTACTCACCTTAACTCCTTCACTCCTATTGGTTGTATGTTTTTTATTAGTTTAAGGTTCTACTCACCTTAAATCCTAACTTATCCCATTTATATCAAGTTTTGGGAAAATCTCTAATTCCTCATCAAATCTTTGAATTAGTTAAAGAAATGAGAGATTAGCATATCATAAAACATATATGATTAACTAATGGTCACTATCCAATGTTAGAACATCAAGTTCTTTTTTTTACTATGTTCATGCCTCTAAGATTTCTAAGTTTTAAATCATGTTCTCAAAAGTCATTGTAACACTTTTAATTCACTCTTCTCTATCTAAAATAGCCATAGGTACACTTAATTAGAAAATAGGGCCTTTTTATCTACCATGGCCGAATTCCCTCTATGGTGTAGGAGAAGTATCTAAACATCCAAAACACTAAAATTAACCTTAAAGTGAAAAAGGAATAGATAAATGTAATTTCTCACCTTTGTTAACTCTAATTCACCATGGTTTTTGTTGCAAGTGGGGTAGAGAAAATTTCTTTCTTTGGTGTAGGATTTTGGTGTAGAGAGAAGTAAAAAGGATGATTTCTCAACATAATTTTGCTTATATATGTAATAGGTTGGATGGTAAGGATTCATCAAGCTTCATCCAATGGATAGGGTTTTTATCTTAATGAATGGCTAAGATTGTAGCTAGTTGGATGGCTAGGATTCTCTCTACAAAGGTGATGATCATCATGAAGCATTGGTGTGTTCAAAGTGAACCCAGACCTATATGTAGAAAAAGTGAGAGTTTAACTTGATTTTTGATTTTAACTTAGTTAATATAAGTGGCTAATTAGTCAAGATCTTATGACTCACTATTCTACAACATATATTTCAAAGTCTTAGGCCAAACATTTAAGCTCACATCTTTAGATGTTCTATATTTCTTAGGCCCAATGGGCCGGCCTCTTTGTATTGGTTTTGGGCCTTTGTACTCTAAGGCCCATTAATAAGCCCATAAGCCGATTAACAACTTAGAAATTTCCCTTATAACATTTCTTTCTTCCCTTGCACTATAACTCTTAAATTTATATTCCTTAACTTCTTTATACATGACACTAGCTATCATAAGAACTCCATTTGATTCATCAAAACATAGTTAGTCATAATGAAGTCGTGGATTATGCAAACATTCCAAATGGTAGTACAATGCTCCTAACCATTCCTTTTCATTTTCTTTACTAGGCTAACACCTAAAAATCTAGTCTTTTAACATCACTAGTAATCAAAATGAACTATGAAAACTTGGTTATTACAGCTGCTCAATATCCAAGGCAAGCCATCGCACCATTTAAGACTAGTCATCGCCCACCATCCAAGGTAAGTTTCTTTCCCTTTTCTCTTCCTTTTTCTTTATTTCATTCATTGTTTCCCTCTTTGGGATTTGTGTTATAAGGCTCCTTGCCTAATTCTTAATTCATTAAGGTAGTTAATTAGAATCTGACTTAATTAACTTCACTTGGTAATCAATTAGTCAAATCAATCAATGCATCTCTTTTTTAATCAATCAATCAAAACCTGATAAAATGGCTAGTCTAAACTAACCTCTTTATAAAAAGGGAGAACTGTGTGGGTTCTAATTCCCATTCAAAGAGATATGCAGGCATACTTGGTTTAAGCATCAAATCTAATTAAAACTACCAACTCTCTCCCCTATCACCTTCTTAATTTGCTTTTACATTAGGCTTAGTTTAGAGAATGTGTGACTTTCCTAAAACCCATAAGGGCTAGAGGAGGTATCCCCTAAGTTTGGAATTTTTATTATAATGTTAACTCTCTTTTGAACTTTACTTGTGTATTTACTTTATTGTTGAATGGATGAATTGAATGCTCATGCGTATTATAAATTGTTCATGTATCTTAAATTATTCATGAAATATATTTTAAGTTACTCTTATATTAATTGGCCAAACTTATTTTGTTAAAGTAAACCGAAAACCTAGTCCTTGGATTCTTTTTGGTTTCAAGGCTAGTGATCTTTTTTCCTTTGAGTAATGATTGGAGTTAAATGGGTTTTTTCTTATATTTTCCCAAATAAAAATAAAATAAGGTGGCAACTCTAAGAAACAATTTTCAAACCTATCAAAGATAAGCCCGAGAGCTTCCCTGTGAGTTCTTTCCCAAATAAGCATTTCGATTCCTTATTAATGGATTTGACTGATGCTCAGGCTAGGCCTAACATTTCCATAGATAAGTCAAGTTTTATGGTTAGTTTTCTTTGAATTTCTCTTCCTTTCTTCCTCTATAATTTAGGGTAGCTTAGGGGAGTCAAGAGAGTATTTTTTTTATTGAATTAAATAAGAAATAAGCTTGAATTGAATATTTAGGAACTGAAATTAGCTTAAAAAGGAAATCCCAACATGAATTAAGAAAAACAGAGTTAGGTTTGGTAATTTTTAATCTTAACTAATTTGAATTAGTATATGGTTACATTTTTTACCATAAGAGGAATATAAGGGGAGTAAAATGGACATTAGGATGGGAGAATTTAGGTAACCAAGTTCAAAACCCTAATTAGTTAGACAAGTGAAAACATGGCCCGACCTAGGATTCCAAATTTCTTATAACTTGTGCCTCTAAATTAAAGACCTTAAAGTCCAAATTTGAATTTGGTCAAAACTAAAAAAATGTAATTGTGGATGAGAATTAGATTTTTGTAAAAGGGCTTAGTAATATTAATAGTACATCTAGAAATATTGGATTTGAATCAGGTTTGCTTCTATATGCAGGCTTAATGGGAAACCTAGAATTGACCTCTAATTTGAGGTCATTGGAGACAAAATCAGGTTGAGCTCAAAATTAAGAAATTGGTCCTTTATATGTGAAATTTTTATCCTATAAAAGTAATTCAACATCGAGATTTTGAAATGTGAGTTTCAATAGAAATAGTGGGTAAAGGTCAGTTTGCCCTGGTTAGATCTAATTTTAAAAATTCACCTTAGTTTCTGCAGAGCTCCAAATGAGCTATATCTTAAGTATGTTGAAGTTATTTAGTACTATAAAAAATTATGGCAATCGAAGCAATGTAGCTTAAGTTATGTCAGAAATGCCTCTACTGGCTCAGTGGACATATATAGGCAGAAAGTGTGTGTTATGGAGCAGCCTACACATCAAGTTCCAAGGGTTCAAGTTCAAAAGGCTTCTAGTCCAATTAGCATGCCTCAAGGACCCACAATAAGGTCTAGGTCCTAAAAGCTTCAACAAGCCTTAATCCATCATCTATAAGGCTTGATGAATTCAGCTAGTGAAGGTTTATAAGGCCACCAAAGTTTTAGGCTTAGTTCAGATAAAGCCCAATACAATTTAAGCCAAGTCAATGTTACTAATTTGCTTAGTTAAGAATGTTAATGGGTTTCAAAAGGGTTGGCCATTCATCATTTAGAATCCACTAATTTTATTTAGTTTTTATTTAGTTTATTATTATTTGGGCTGTCTATGTTAAGTATTAAGCCAAAATTCAGTTTGTTAAAATTTTTAGCTAAAGTTAAGTTTAAATTATCTTTAATGCACACCATTAGAGGTAATGATGACCTTTAATTGTTAGGTATTGATGATTATAAGCTCAAAGGTCAGATGTTAAGTTAAGTTTTAATTGTCTTTAATTGTTAGGTATTGATTACCTTTTATTATTAGGAATTGATAATAGGTATTAATGGTCTTAAATTGTTGCCTTTTGGCTTTTCCTATTCTTAAAGGGATGTTCCAAGATTAAAATGGGTAGATTTTTGTAATGAAAGGATAGATTTGAATTGTTAATGATAAACCAAAAAGCTATTAGTTCTTGCTTAGAATGCATGCTTAAAGAAACATTCAAGTAGATTGATCTCCTGCTTGGGGAGTGTTTTGAAATTGGAATCTAGAAACTGAGTTTTCTTTATTCTAATTCTTGATCAATTTATCTAGGTAACCTGAGTTCTAACCTTTCTTAGGGGTTGAAACTGAATTGGCTATTAGGGTTTTCAAGTTAATGTTGTGGGGGTCCGTAATAATTAAAGGGGTTCTCAGGCTTATTCTTGGAGGTTCCATATTAGTGTGAGTTAAATGATTTAATGTTTATTGCATAGTACACAAGTGTTTATATATGTTTTATTACTTAAATGTAGAAGAGGAAAATAGCCTATAAAGGAATCAAGAACAAGAAGTGGAGGACCATCTCTATTGATTGTGCTAGGGAAAGCTAAGTGTAAAAGAGAAAGGGCAAGTTAAGGTAAATGTCTTCTATGCTATTATGCTATGGACCCTATTTCATTGTTGATTGTTATGGCCAATGTTCATTGACAATTTAATTTGCTTCATGACTCTTGACTCTTAAATACATGATTCCAATGCTCATTTAAAATTAAATTTGTTATTGAACTCAAATCCTACTTGAATCCAATGTAAAATTTCTTCATCGATACTTGTATATTGCTTCGGATTCCTCGAGAATCCTTTTATTATTATTACTCACATGATTTTTCCCACTTGAATTGTTATGCTAAAAGTTGATTTAAACCTTCCATATTGTTAATTGATTATGGTATACGGTACTTAAAATGATACATTATTATTGTTGCCAAGGCAAAAGTCCCCTTTTCTGGTGGGGTAACATCAGGCTTTATGCATATTGTATGGAATCTAGTGAGGAAGAATACTAGTCCTAACCATGGGATCTAATCAGTCTTGCAAGATGACAAGATGGCATGCTCAAAAGATAACCCTCTGTTTTTCCTATTGCAAGGTTAATATGTACTAGTAGCTCCATTTTCCCAAAATTCATGATACGCATGCCAATGAGCCTCTACTTTCTTTTTGTCAAGATAACCATGCATAAATGCCTCTGCTTTCCCCTTTAATTATAGATTTATGCTAGTTGCTATTGATAATGATTTTATTTGATTTGTTCACATACATTGGCTTTTCTTTATTATTCATATGCCTTGAAAGAAACTCATTATTATTGGTTATCATTGCTATGTATATTCAACCTTCAACCATTCTTGAAGAATTGATTCATAACCAAACCTATAATATGGTAGTATAGCACTCACTCATTGAATTTTACTCACTACCCCTTCCTAGTTTTTTTTATACGAAATTAGAAGGTTACAAGGAAGCTCAAGTATTGTAATTCACTTGAGGCTTATGTCTAGTGAAAAAGAGATTATATTTAAATATTGCATAAATGTATACAATGATTTGTATGTAATTAATATTTATAAGTTATATCATGCTCTATAGGAAGACCTTAGAATGATAATAATACATAAGGAATGAAATATGGATGCCTTAAAGATTCTTTAGTTATATAATAATGATAATGAAGTTTGAAAACTATAGTATAAGCTAATATGTATAGTTGTACGGTTAATTATTAATATGTGAATTTAATGTGTAATAATGACTTTGAATATAAATTAATATGTATAAAAGAATATTGGGGAGATTTGTACTAGTAATAAAGTTGAGGATATAAGGGAAAATTATTGGAAGTACAGTTTCTTATAAGTTTTTTGTCCTCGGTAATGTTATGTATGTAGCTGACGCTCTGTTGAATTGCAGTTGAGTTGTTAAGTTGATTGGGTTCTATGGATTCTCTATGGCTTTCGGCCTATCTATGCCATAAGATCGTCCATCCCAAGAGTGGGATGTGACATAATGTCCACTCAAATAGGCATATTTAGAGTTCTAAACCTTTATTGTAAATCAGCTTTATCTCATTTAAAATCTAAGACAAAAGGCCTACAATTGTTAAATAGGAGTCCAAGCCCAATTTAGCCATTTAGCAGTTCAAAACTAGCTGAGAATTTACAATAGAAGTAAGAGTCTCCAAATCTCTATCAATTTAATATATGAAGCTAAAGACCATCAATTGATGAAAGGTTAAGCCCATTGAAGAGTTAAGATCAATATATAAAACTTTTATGAAGGGATCAAATTTAAACTATGTCATTTTGAAAGAAAAAAATAGTAGTGAAATTGAGTTGCAGATTTTGTCTTAAGCTAGATTCATTATTTGAGTCAATCTCAGTTTTTATCTCATAAATTGGATTATAGACTATATTTTAGGTAAGACTAGATGCATTGGAAAGATAGGAAGTAGGGCTACATCTTTTATAAAGAGATTAGAATCAAAATCGATGTGTAACTTATCCTAAATTAGCTGTGAAGTAACAACAGAAAAATTAGTTCAAAATCTCAAAATAGATTCCTATTTTGATTGAGGATAATCTTTGTTTATTTAAGAGAGGTGTGACCCTAGTAGCAACCTAAGGGAAGGGGTGAATTGAGTTTATTAAAATTTTAAGGAAATTCTCTCAAATTTTCTCACTCTCGAACAATCAATAAAAGAGAAAAGGATGAAAAGGGCTAGACATAACAATTTATAAAGATTCATCTTCAACCCAAGCCTATGTCCTCTTCTCAAGGGCCTCCTTGAGAGTTTCTTCCATCATATAGCCTTCTTCAATGGGTGAAGACTAGACCCTTATAATAAAATCCAAATTAAATTACAAATCCTTGCAATTTTAAAAACCTAAACAAGCAAACACTCTTACAACCTTAAACAAGCCCTATTACAAATTGATTAACTCTCCAACAACAAATAATAACTCAAATACTCTTTAACTACAAATAGATTTGCAAATATTTGGTTTAAACTAATTCCAAACAGAGTAAATAGATAGGCAATCAATAAAACACAATAGATAACTCAATGAGAGTCATTATAATCTCATAAATATTGCCCAAGACTTAAATTTATAGTATTTTATAATAAAATGGCCATTTGGGTGCATTTAATGCAATTATGGTCATTCAATTACCAAAGCTAGTCATTCTTTACTTTTTTTAGCTTAACTTTCAGCAAGCAAAAACTAAAAATCTAGAAAATCAGTATAAAAACTTTCACACTAGAAAATTCAAACTTTTGATAGGTAAAAGTTACTTTTACTAATCAAAAGTAACTTTTGTCAAGCAAAACTAAGTTTCACATTGTGGGTTAATTTCTCATCAATGCAAGGACTATTTTACCCTTTCTGTTATGGAAATGAAACATCTCTCTTGTCTACTCGAGAAAGGTTATAGGTTAATTTCACTTCCATTGATGAGGCTAAGAAAGAAGATTTAGAAGAAAAAGAACAAGAACAAGAACAAGAGGTGAGAATGAGAGTGTTAAGTTGTTTGAACAAAGAATTAGACTTTACCTTGCAATCCTCTTTATATCCATGGATGTCAAAATGGGTTAATTCCTTGCTTTCTCCTTAATACTTTGTCTTCACCCCCATTACCTATCATTTTCTTGGAATTCCAAAACTAGAAATTTGAAGAAAACTAATTTTCCAACACTTTCTCAGTTACCAGACAAAGTATAAACAAAAAACAAACAAAGAATTCGACAATCCTTAGAATTTGAAAAAATCTATGATAATAGCAAAAAAGGTTCAAATTCAAAATGATTAAATTAGAATTAAAATGGAACCCTAAAATCCAAAAAAAAAAGTAAAATACTGAAAATGAATAAAATCAAAGAGATTCGAAAATTACCTAAAAGGAGAGGCTAGAAATCAAATTCCACAATAAAAATCCAATGAAGCTCACTTACATCGATGTCTTTGTTAGTTGTGGTGATGGCTTGACCAAAAGTCACAGATTGAGAATGAAGTGATGAAAATTGCAGTGGTGATGGTAGTGGAGAAGTGGGCTGACTTTGAGCTTTAAATGCCGGTGGTGTTGTTTGGTTTCTTTTTATTTTTATTTTGAACTTTGGAAATGAATTTAGGAAAAGAGAAGTCATTTTTGTTGTAGGAAAAGTAGTGTAACGGTGGTTCATATGAAGAGAGAGGGAAGGAGAGGTGTGAAGATCTAACGTGGAATAAAAAATAAAAAAAAAATGCTTAACTAATTTGCATGTTAGCTTTTGGTTGGAATTTTAATGAAAAGTTAGATGGAAGGACTATGATACTACAAAAGATGAAAGTTGAAGTATTTTTATGCAATGTTTTTAATTAAAAGATCATATAGTGTATGAGTTATATATTCAAGATAAAAATAACCTCATATCAAGGATGTCGTCTTGCCTAATGGCATGGTTGTAGTCTTGTCTCTTCTAACATATCTCAATCTTTTTTCAGAGCTTTGTCTGCCATTGATTTTCCTTTTCTCAATTCTTACTCAATCTCTTAGCCTATACTCCCTTAAGCTTGTTCTTTTCTCAACTATAATTCCAACAACTAGACAACCTTAACCTTCTAACATTTTTTGCTTTAATTAGTTTCATTTACACTTATTAATCATGAACCCATACAACCTCCCTATGTAGGATTTTAATAAGCACTGCTCACAGCTTTCTATAGTAAATGTAGAAAGTGGAGGACTATCACATGAGACCCTACAAAATGATTAGCCAGTGATGGATTTGAAATGGAGTATAGTAGGCCAATTTCTCACAGATAGGATTATTGATTTTCAAGTAATGTAGCAAACTATGGCAGCCCCTTGGAGGTCGGGTAAAAAGGTCTATATCTAAGAATTAGAGAACAACCAGTTCCTTTTCCAGTATTGCCATAAAGTAGATGTTAGTTAGAGTTTTGAAAGGTAGTCCCTGGACTTTTAATAATCATTTGCTAATATTGAAAAGAGTCATAGAGAAGGAGCGTCCTCAAAATATCCCTTTGACATATGTTGAGTTTTGGGTTAAAATTCATGAATTACAATCAAGTTTCATGTCAAAGAGAATTATGAAAGACATTGCTAATTATGTAGGACACTTTCTTAAGTCAGACCCTTCAAACTTCATTGGAGCATGGAAGAGTTTCCTAAGAGTAAGAGTTATAATTAATGTTTGTGAACTATTGAAGCGAAGGATGAAGATTTGTAAGTCAAAGGATTTATGGTATTGGATCTCTTTCAAATATGAGAGACTTCCAACATTTTGTTTCATTTCCAGAATGCTAGGCCATTATGAGAGGTTTTATGATAAGCTTCTTGACAAGCCATTATCAGAGACAGAGAAGCCATATGGTATTTAGATGAGAGCACAACCAAAATGGGCAAATTCAAACATAGGGCAGTGATGGCAACTTTCAACACCGCTGTCCATGGTGGTTTCTAGTGAAGTTAACAATGTTAATCCAACTATGGTAACTATTAAACAAAGCCTTATAATCATGGCACCATCAAATGGTAATGGTAAAATTAGTGGGATTGAGGAAAGATGTGATATGATAGTTGACTCAGATGATAATGGAGCAGTTGAAAAAAGGAAGCAAGATAACAGAGGGGATTCTAACTACCAAAATTCTAAAACTTAAGGTCTTACCATAACTGAAATTAAAAGAAGAAGGAGGGAAGATGAGGAAGAGATTGTTGGACCTTTAAATAATACTGATATGCAAATGGGCCTCCATGACATGGACTCAAAAAACTTGATTCCAATGGGACTTGGTACCTAGGCCTGCCCATCATTATGAGTATGCTCAATTTGAACTATCGTGGGCTTGGGAACCCACGAGCAATTTAAGTTCTTCAAGAATTGGTATTCCAAAAAAGCCCTAATTATGTTGTGCTAATTGAAACATTATATGATAAAGATAGGCTGGAACGTGTGAATTTGAAGCTAGGCTTTAAAGGTCTACTTTCGATTAATGTAGTTGGTCATAAAGAAGGAATCACTTTGCTTTGGAGAAATAAGGAGGCTATTAAACTTGCTAGTTTTTCTACTTATCATATAAATGTGATTACTAAATAGGATGATGGTCAAGAGTGGAGGCTGACTAGATTTTATGCAGAAGCAAATCGCGGAAATAGGATGGTCACTTAAGATCTATTATGTAGTTTAAGCAGGCATTCAAACCTTCTATAGTGAATTGCTGAGGACTTTAACTATATCCTTGCACAAGATGAAAAGTAAGGAGGACCACCTTATCCTACGAGGTTGATTGATAATTTTGCTACTACTTTGGATGATTATGCTCTAATTGACTTACCAATCTAGGGATATCCATTCACTTAGGTAAATGGGAGAGGATCAAGCTCATGGGTAGAAGAGAGGCTTGATAGGGTGGCTGTTACACATAGTTGATTGAGTATATTTCAAACTGCCCAAATATGGAACTTAGAAACTACCTTATCAGACCACTATCCAATTTGGTTTGACCCATCACCAGAAATTACAGCCCCTCATGTATCTTGATTCATGTCCGAAAATGCCTTATTACGAGAGCTCTAATGTAGAGAAATTGTGAAAATGAGCTGGGAAGCATCAATTGGGGATGATATCTAGAACAAAATCACGAAGTGTGGTGTAGCTCTTCACAAGTGGGGTGCTCAAATCATGGGTCAATTTAGAAATCACATTCAATATTGCAAGGATAGACTCAATATGCTTCATGGAAAGAGGGATGGTTGGGCAAACCAAGAATACAATCGAGTCCAAAACCAGCTATATGAAGTTTTAGAACAAAAGGAGGTCTTTTGTAGGCAAAGGTCAAAATAGTTGTTGCTTAGAGCTAGGGATCAAAATAGTAAGTATTTTCATGCCCAGGCAAGTAAAAGAAAGAGGAATAATCAAATTCAAAGGCTAAAAATGATCAAGGAGAATGGGTGGGCTAGAGCAATGGCCTTGCGGAAGTAATATTAATTATTTTAACAATTTGTTTGATTTAGCAGGTGTAAGCTTAGGCGATATTTTGGACAATATTGAAAGAAAAATCTTTGATAATGATAATGCTGAATTGTTGAAGCCTTTCACGGAGTTGGATATTAGACAAGCTGTTTTTCAAATGGGTCCAGATAAATCACCTGGTCAAGATGGATTGAATGTTGCATTTTTTCAAAACTTTTGGCACATAATTGGTGGAGACATGATCAAAGCTTTTCGATCCTACTTGAATATGAGTTTGTTACCTGAGGGACTTAATGACACATTGATATGCTTTATCCCAAAGAAAAAGAGTCCAACTACAATGGGTGATCTCTGTCCCATATCTCTTTGCAATGTACTTTATAAGATAGTCTCTAAAGTATTTGCAAACATATTAAAGTCTCTTCTTCGAAGAATTATTTCAAACTCACAATGTGCCTTCATTCTAGGAAGATTAATCTCTAATAACATAATGGTTTCTTTTGAACTTATGCATTATCTCAAAAGGAAAAGTCAAGGGAAGGAAGGTTATATAGCTCTCAAGCTAGACATGAGCAAGGCGCACGATTGTGTGGAGTGGGACTTTCTTAAAGCAGTAATGGAAAAATTGGGATTTTATCATAAGTGGATTCAACTCATGTCTATGTGCATTGAATCAGTGCTATATAAGGTGATTCATAGAACTAGAGAATTAGGTCCTATTTTTCCTAAGTGAGGCCTCAGATAGGGAGATCCAATCTCCCCCTATTTGTTCGTTATTTGTGCTGAAGCTCTTTCGTCCTTTATTTGAAAATATAAGCAGAGAGGATGGATTCATGGATGCCATTATGAGGCCTCGCCTGAGCACCGGCCAGGTGTACTAGAGGGAATTGGGATGCTCATTCAGGTTTAGACTCACGATGGAACCCTCGGGTTTGGATTGGTTGATTTTGAAAATGATTTTTGGTAGTCGCCATCCTAATTTATTTTTAAATGGAAAAATTAAGAAAAAACCCAATTGACTCTAATTTATTAATTTTTAATTAATTTGCCTATGGATAAAATCACTAGTCTCGAACCAAGTTGAGCTCGGGGACTAGGTTTTTAGTTTTAAATAATCAAAATTTGGCTCTTAAGTTTAATTTGACTTGAAAATTGGATTTCATGAATGATATTTATAAGATGATATTAAAGAAATGCATGAATATGGTATAACATGAATGCATGGTGAAAATAAATTATTCACAAATTAATTAAAAAAAAAAAGAAAAAGAGATTGATAGAGATTTGGATTTGAGGTTTGCATTTAAATTCTAAACGTGCCTATGTACCCCATTGAAAGAGGATCAAAACCTACATAGTTCGTTTCACGATTAAGTTGAGGGGTTTAGGAGTTGATCAAATTAATTTTGGTTTGGGTGTTTTGAGAGTGAGGAAAAAGGCTGATACCTTGACTTTTGGTGGGCGAAGGGTTTTACCAGACTGAAATTTTGTTTTATCGGGTTGGGGTGATTGGATAGATTAGAAGATTAATTAATTAATATGATGAAAAGGATGGATGGATTAATCAATTAACAAGATTAATTAATTAATTTGGATAAAGGATGAATTTAAGAAAATAATTAATGTTATTTTAAAAAAAGTGATTAATTAATTAATTAAAAAGATTAATTAACTAATTAATTGAGTAATTAAAAAAAGATAATTTAAGTTAATTAAAAAGATTAATTAACTTGGTTAGGGTGAGGTAATTAATTAATTAAAAAGATTAATTAATTAATTATAGAGTGATTGGAGGGAGAAGAAGAGAGAAATTTGAGGATAGCAATCTACTCAAATTCAAGGGATGTGTAGAAATAAGAAGTGGAGGGGGCTATTTATAGGTAAAGTGGGTAAGAGTAGTTTAGATAATGAATATGTGAAAAGACCATAAGGGGTAGGGCTAGAAATGGCTAAAAATTGAGATAAAAAGGTCATTTTCTGTGCAGGTGGGGCCTATCGGGAGGTCAAAAGGTTGCAGAACCTGGTGCAGCACCACACCAGGCCTGTGTAGCACTGTACCAAGCTTTTGCGGTGCAACACTAGCTTTTTGCTGCACACCGCATATGGGGCGTGCGGCGCTGCATAGTTCTAACGCGATGCCACAAGCCTAACGTGCGACATGCCATGTGGCACTGGCACATTTTTTGAGATTTTTTTTTAGAGCTTGGTTGGTATGGAGGAGTTTAGGAAATTTGGATGTTTGGTGGCAATATAAATGAAGCTTAAAAAAATTTTATTTCAAGGATGCAGCCCCTGAACCCCCGCCTGCTAATTGATTAGCGGGACCACCGTAATGGCTCTACCTAATACATTTAACTCAGCAAGTGCTAAGACTATGGTTGGATGAAGAGGGTGAAAAATTCAGGGTTCATAGTCGTATATCAAGGTATGCCCCCTCAGTTTCACACCTATTTTTTTTGTTGATGATGGCCTCTTATTTTGCAAGGCAACTGAAACAGAAAAGTAGAAGGCTGTTGGAAATTCTAAAGATTTATAAAGGGGACTTTGGTCAAGTTGTCAATCTTCAAAATTAAGCAGCTTATTTCAGCAAAAATGTCCCATAAAATCGGTGAGATCATCTACGTTCTATTTTGGGGAGTCATAAAAATGAAGGACTACAATACCTATCTCAGCCTTCCAAATATAATAGGTTGAAATAAGGCACAAGCTTTGGGGTATATCAAAGATTATAAGGGCTAGACTTCGCAGTTGGGAAAGACAAAATATTTCACGGGTAGGCAGAAAAGTGCTCTTGAAGACAGTAATTCAAGCTATGCCAAATTATGTCATGGGAGTGTTTCTTTTACCCATGGATTTTTGCCAAGAGATAGAAAGGATGATGAGAAAATATTGGTGGCAATCATATTAGAATGATTCAAAAAGGATCTCATTGATGTATTGGGAGAGAATGAGCAAGCTTAAGAGTAGAGGAGGTATGGACTTTTGAATCTTGAGGGAAGTCAATTTAGCTTTTTTGGGCAAATGATGAATAAATAAGGCTCTCTCATGGCTCAAATATACAAAGCTCGCTATTTTCACCAGAGCTTATTTTTGGAGGCATAGCTTGGAAATAGCCCAAGCTACATATGGAGGAATGTACTTGCAGCACAACAACTTGTGAAGGATGAAGCTCATTGGAGAGTAGGGGATGGCTTTAATGCTTCTATTCTTGATGATCCTTGGCTTCCTGATATGCACAATCCATATATTTCTTCTTCAAGAGTTGAACTTCATGATCAAAAAGTGCAGGCTCTTATGCAAGTTTATGTGAGGCGATGGGATGAAGAAATTCTTGATGACTTGCTGAATGAAAGGATAAGGAATTAATTCTTTATATTCCTTTAAGGGAGTATGACATGGAAGATAATTGGCCATGGGTTAAATAAAGAAAGGGTCATTATTCTATGAAAAGTGCATATTGGATGGGTTAAATAATTGGCAAATTCAGGCTTTTGGCGTAAGCTTTGGAATTTATAGGTTCTATCCAAAGCAAAAAATCTTATTTGGTGAGCTTTATCTAGTTGCTTTCCAATAAAAATGCAACTCCAAACTAAGCATGTTAATGTCAATGTTGGGTGCTCGGTTTGCAGAAATGAGCCTGAAACTATTTTACACAACCTTGTTACATGTGAATTTTCAAGACAATGTTGGCAACTCTCTGCGATTGGTTTTATTATGGGTGGCTCTAACTCATTAGATGAGTGGGTTACTAATGTGTTTCATTTGTGCTCTAATGAACAAACAGAACTAGTGTTTACACTGTGCTTTGAGATATGGCGGCATAGGAACTAGCTAGTTTGGCATTAACAAGATGAAGACCCACAAGTCATTGTAAATAAAGCCATTCTTCATTTGTAGCAGTAGAAGGACACCTAGCAGGTCACTAATGCGAATTCTCTGGCCACTGGTTTAGGTATGGGTGCTGATATTATTTGGAGAAAACCTTAGCAAGGTTGGACGAAGGTAAACATTGATGCTACTTATGATTAAGGCACTAGAAGGGGTAGCTATGGCTATGTAGCTCGTAACCAGCATGGAAATTTTGTAGCAGCCAAATCAGTGAGTTGTAAGAATGTAAGGGAGGTTGCGATTGAGAAAGCTTATGGAATCAAAGAGGCATTAAGCTAGATAAAATACCACAATAGTCAAATGTGATTCTTGAATATGATGCACCAAATGTTTTCCAGGCTGTTTTAAGCTCTAAAAGTAATATTTCTACTTTAGGCCTTATTATTTCATATTATAAGAAATTAATATCAAAATTAGAAACTATTATTTTTTGTTTTATTAAATGGTCTCCGAACATGATTGCTCTGTCTTAGCTAGAACATCCTCTTCTATGTCAAGTTGTATGGTTTGGGAGTTTAGAGCTCTAATTTTCTCGTTGATGTGTTGACGAAGGGTCAAAGAAAAAGAAAAAAGGAACTCATGTCAAGGCTGTCATCGCACGTGGCCCTTTTTTCCATATTTGCGTGCACGAGTGATGAGGCGCGACGGATCCAGGTTTTCCGTTTTTATTTTTGGGTGTACACGCTGCCTGAGGTTTAAGAACGAGTGGATGAATTTCTCCTAAAAGAAAAAAGAAAGGAACGAGCGGCTAAATTAGCAAACATGGCTACCATTGCTGCTTCTGCTTTGGCTCTTCACCTCTCTTCGGCTTCCACTCCAACTCCCAGACACTGTCTCCCAGTAAGAATAATTATTCACAAACATTTTCCCTTTCCACTTTTCTGCATTTTCTGGCTACCCAAACAGAAAATGTTGATGGCCTGCAGATTCTTAGCGCACTTGGGAATAGGAAGAATCTACGGCTTGTCTGTTGTAGTCACGGCGAAATATCAGGGTATAACCAAGGTGCAGCCTCTCTTTCTTCCTCTCCCTCTTTGTTTGGCTTTTGACTGATAATATATACATATAAATCCCTTTCATAGTCTTGAATTACAGGTGCATTTGATCCAGAGCTCCGGTCAGTGCTTGAACTCGCTACTGACTCCGAGCTGTATGAGCTCGAGAGCATACTATTTGGTCCCAGGTCTTGATTTCAAACTCAAATTCGAGATTGTGTTTCGTCTATCATATTAATTTTCCAGGGAAAATTTACTTTTTGTGTTTCGGTTTTGAGGATGTTCAGTTACTTCAGCCCTTTGCTAAAATCCATAACTAGGAGGAAAGTAGACATTGATTATGCGATAATCGAAGAAGACCTGGAAGAGCGGGAAGCTTTTATAGCAGCTCTTGAATCCCGGTTCTTATTCCTTGCTGCAGATGCCAGGTCGACATTGAGGTATTTGATAGAGGGGCTTTGTGATTTTCCAATATTCATACACTGTTATTAATTCTATTGTGATTTTCCAATATTCATACACTGTTATTATTAATTCTATCACTTAGCCAACTTCTTTTGGTTCAATAAGTCATTCTCCGTACATCAATTGATTCGGTTCATGAATGTGTACAAGTATAAAAAAAAAAAAAATGGGTTTATCACTATCACCTATAAGATCTGTAGCATTGGCGGCTTTGAGGATGATTAAAACACATGAGCTTTTCCTTGTATCAAAAGGGGTACTATTTTCATGCTCTGAAGTTTGAACCTATGGTGTAATCAAGTCAGGTTGAGCCGTTAATATGATCAACTAGATGAACTCAACTTGTTTATACTTGTGGTACTCAAGCTCCACTCAATCATCATTAAAAGCTGAAGTTTTTCTTTTGATTGACTTTGAATTCAAGCTTGAACAAACTTGAGTGAGCTTGAGTTTGAGCTTAAACTAAGGCTTAATAAATATGATTAGTTATTATTTGGACATTATTTATTATTTATTATAAATCTATTGGATATGTACTGAGAAAAATTAAATATTTTTCAGGTTCTCAAGTGCTTGAGTTGAGAATTTAAATGATGAAGCTCAAACTCTCGCTCTAGTATTGCTACTTGTGTTCGAGTTTGACTTGATTGTAGCTCACTTGAATTTGAATATCTTTGAAGTCAAATCCAAATGAGTAGCTTAACTTGGTTATAACTCACAACCCTATTTAAACTATAATTATAGTACATTGTATCCTGTTGCACCAAAGAGTTATATTAATGCATGCATGAGAGAGAGGCTCAGTTGAACTCCTGCATCATGAGTAGAAAACTAATATCCGTGTCATTTGGTGTCATGGCAGGGGCTGGAGGCCTTCATACAGAAATGTGTTGCTTGCTGTTAGGAAAAAGTTAAACATTCCTTGTTCAAGAAAATTGTCAACTGAAGACCTAGAAGCAGAAATTTTCCTTCATCTAGTTCAAGATTATTCTAGGTACTTTTTCCTGGTTATTGCTTATAACTTTCCTAAATTCTTGCATGATAATTGTTAAAACAGATGCATATTTCATGATATCTTATTGTAATAACCATTTGGCGGGAGATTGAAATGGATTCCATAAAAAAGTTTTGGAGTTGATTATTGAAAATCAATTCAAAGTGCAAGAGTTGGGAATAAAATGAAAAAAAACTAATGGTTATTGATGACTTCTTCAAATTTACATACCATATGGCTTTTGTCATGGTTGCCTACTGTAGAGGTATTCATATGATTGGCTTCCAGGCATTTAAATGTGATAGAACTCCTTGGTTAGGCTGTGATATCAAATATTTAAACAATCCTATTCAACTATATCCACATAATTATTATTGTTTTGTACACAATTATGTTAAATATAAAATTAATAGCTTAACATCATCTACTAGTCTTTTCTCTGTTTTTCCAAAGTACTCATACTATTACTATGAGGTTTCAATAACATTTTTTTTTTTAACAATAATTATCTCATAGTTCATTCATTAGATTTAGAGCGACCTTTAGAGATGGCAATTTTGCCCCCACCCTATCCTGATGCAAAACATGCCGCACCTCATTAGCATCCCCAGCAAACTTCAAGCTCATATGGAAGAACAATGATAAAATAAAACTTACTATAAACATTTGTTTAAATACAAAACATATGTGCATAAATAAATACAAAACATGTGTATAAATAAACTCAAATACCACTCAGATATTAAAATACTGTTAAATTAGTAATCCTTATTATAAATAATGTCAAATTTTATTTCTTCATATAAAATAATATAAATGCTAAAACACTTGCAGTGTAGAAAATCCTGTAATTGCTAAAATTGTAAATGGTCAACTCAATAAAGCCTATAATATTGGGGCTTGCTATATGAACTGTTTTTCCTCATTTTATCTGGTTTAGGGAATTTGATGCAGTCATTGAAAACCAGATATAGTGATTATTTATTTTTAATTGTGAAAATTTATAATTTACTTGCAAATTTTCCTATTAGCAAATTTTGGGTTCTAGTACTATCTGAAATTTTCATTTTCATTATGGATATATTTTTCAAAATTGTGTATGCTCAACCTTTTTTTTTCCCCTCTCATTCTTCTATTTTTCTCTGTGTTCTGCTGCTTCTGATTTATTGATTATTCCTTTTCTCTCTCTCATTCTTATTGTCTTTCTGATGTAGGACAGCTTTAGATAATCTGTTCTACTTTGAATTTTTCAGAAATTTAATGGTTAAAATTGAAAATTCTAGGGCTGATTTTATAAAAATCAGATCTGGACAAGGATTAAGAAAAGGAAAAGGGGAAACAAACTTCTAAGAGTCACACTTAGAAGGTCTAGGAGTCACACCTAGGGTTGAATTGAGTCACACAATTCTTAGCAATAATGCAGGATTTATTTTATTGAATCTGAAAGTTGTTTTATAATGGTTACAAGCCTAAGTATTTATAGAGTTGAAACTAATCCAAAACATGTTTGGATTAGGAATCCTACACTAGTCTCCAACTAGGAAAACAAATTAATGCTAACTAGGAAATACTAAACCCATACTAAATCCACTAAAACCCCTAAATAAAGACTGCAAAATAACAATAATAAAAAAACCAACTGTTCCAGCAATTCTGGAAATTACAGAACTGCCCTTAATACCTAAAGTAATGAACCAGCAGCTGTATTATATAAATATACCCATTATAACTCTAAAAAGGCTGAAATTACTTTATAATAAATCCCATATTAAATCTAACGCATAATTCTAAGCTTGAATCCTTGAATTTGAAGTTTCTTGTCTTTCTATTCTCCATCATTCTCCCCTTGTTGGAAAAAACTCGACCTTGAGTTTTGAAGTGCCTAAGAAACAAACAAAACAATTCCTTGAATGACCATTTTGTTTCCTTGGTATTCAATAAAAGTAGAAACATTTGAAATCTTATATTGCACTTGCTTATTAATTTACTTGGAATAACAGAGTCCATTTCTTGCATCCCAACATCTTTGGTATCTTCAACAATAAAGTTAAACCCCTTTGTCCCTTCTAATTTTCCAATGTCTTCTTGTTTTACTTCAACATGCTCTGCCTTTTCTTCATCCATACCCCTGTCTAAAGATTCCTCTCCTTCAAGATTCATCTTTACCTTTCCAAACACTACATATGTATTCATAGTAATACTAGCCTGCTGAATTGACTTTTCAACGCACATTGTTGCTTTTGGCGCTTTTTCTTGTGGATTCAAGTCTAGGAGCATATTTGGTCTTTTAAGGCTTTGAGAAGACAATTCTAGCTTTTCAACTTTATTTTCTGGCTGATTAATCTGCAGAATAGGCTCATCTATGTGCTGTCTTGGTTTTATTGCTTCATGATTTTGAGTCTCCAGTTGCAGATTTTGCGTTTTAAGCCTCTTAGACGGTAGTTGTGGCCTTTTCACTTCCCTTTCTGGTTGAACAACCTGCAGCAGAGGCTTTTCTTGTTGTTGCCTTAACAGTTTAGCCTCTATTGTAGACTCATGAAGCATATGTGAATGCTGTACAGCTTGTATGCCTTGTTGCCCTGAAATTCTTAGTGAAAGTTCTTGCATTTGTGCCTGCTTTTGGAGAGGTCGCAATACCATTGACATGCTGCCCTTTTGTAAAGTATTCACCTATTCCCTCATCTTTGAAAGATAGTTAAAAGGCATATATTTTTCTTTTACTTTTGCTTTCATATCATCCCATGTTATCATTAATGGTTGTCCTGTTCTTTGCCATTCATTCTCAACACCATACCACCATAATTTTGCCAATCCCGTTAGCTTCATCTTGGCAAACCTCACCCTTCGATTATCGTCCATATCATACCAATCAAAGTATGACTCGATACTACACAACCAATTTGAAAATATTGTGGGATTTACATTGCCTTCAAAATCCGGGACTTCTACCTTGACTTTCTTGGTGATATCTCCAGCTGTATCTTGTCCTTGATTTTGTAGGTTTTGATTAACTTGTGGACATTGTTCTCCAATAATCTTGGATGCAACTTGTAGACTGAGGGCTGGTTTTTGCAGAAAGATTCGACTACTAATGGTTTTGGAAGTCTGATTGCTAGGATTTGAAGGGGTCCTTCCACGCAACTCATCCTTCATAGCCTCTATCTGATTCTTTGAACTTATCTTATCATTCAATTGATCAAAATTTGATTCACGCTCTTGATGAAAAGAATTCTGCTTTTCAAATTTGTTCAAGTGATTAGCCATTGGCATGCAGCTATACGTTGAATTATATACCTTTTCACATAGCCTTTTGCGATAATATGGTGGTAAAAATTTTTCTTGAAGCATTGTTTTCATCTCTTGCCATGTATTAATTTGCGGTTGCCTCCCTATTTGTATATCATACTCAACACTGTACCACCATAATTTTGCAGATCCCATCAAACTCGATCTTGTAAATCTTACCTTTCTTGCTTCCTCGAAGTTGTAGCGATCGAAATAAGATTCAAGAAAATCAATCCAATCACAAAATTTTGTAGGATTACCTCTTTCGAAACATGAATCAAATATCCCCATTGTTGATGAAATTCAAAACATCAAACTTCTAAGATCTTGGGGCTCTGATACCAAATTGATGTAGGACAGATTTAGATAATCTGTTCTACTTTGAATTTTTCAGAAATTAAATGGTTAAAATTGAAAATTCTAGGGCTGATTTTATAAAAATCAGATCTGGACAAGGATTAAGAAAAGGAAAAGGGGAAACAAACTCTAAGAGTCACACTTAGAAGGTCTAGGAGTCACACCTAGGGTTGAATTGAGTCACACAATTCTTAGCAATAATGCAGGATTTATTTTATTGAATCTGAAAGTTGTTTTATAATGGTTACAAGCCTAAGTATTTATAGAGTTGAAACTAATCCAAAGCATGTTTGTATTAGGAATCCTACACTAGTCTTCAACTAGGAAAACAAATTAATGCTAACTAGGAAATACTAAACCCATACTAAATCTACTAAAACCCCTAAATAAAGACTGCAAAATAACAATAATAAAAAAACCAACTGTTCCAGCAATTCTGGAAATTACAGAACTGCCCTTAATACCTAAAGTAATGAACCAGCAGCTGTATTATATAAATATACCCATTATAACTCTAAAAAGGCTGAAATTACTTTATAATAAATCCCATATTAAATCTAACACATAATTCTAAGCTTCAATCCTTGAATTTGAAGTTTCTTGTCTTTCTATTCTCCATCACTTTCTCTGTAGTTCTGCTGCTATGGTACCTTGGCACTGTTCACAACCCTCTATCAGTCCCTAATTTGTCTTTTCCTTATTATAATCAGCTCTAATTTATAACCTGGAGATAGATGCTTTCTAGTTAGAAATGTGGTGGTGGTTCACTAAACATCTTTTATTGCATTTATCTTATGGATGTGTGTTTATTTGCTAGTTGTCATTGATGGCCATTTGGTGAGATCTCTTAATATTTAAAGGGTCACCCTTTCCAAGAAAGGAACAAACATGTGTAAATAAATTATATTTCTTCATTTTTAATTTTTTGCAATTCTAATGACATTGCTACACCCTTCATATAGTGAGGAATCAGGAGCTTTTCCAGGCATGTGGGAATTGTTTGAGGCTTCCAATGATCAAGGTAGTCTAGAACGTGGACTTAGGCAGTGGAAGGGAGCATCCCTTGCTGCTGTAAAACTTGGGCTAGCAGAGCTCCAGTCAATGATTTTGAAGGTATTCTTACTTTTCAAACTGTGTTTAATTTTTGGGTATTTTTTAATGAGGTCTATTAACTTAGAAAGAGGTTTTGTATATTAACTCTTATGTCCAAATGATATTTATGGTTTCCTACTTATAGGAAAAAATAGAGTAAATTTCATCATTGGTCCTCCAACTTATACATATGCACATTATGGTCCTCGAATTCATTTTCCTTTCTTAAAAACCATTAAACTTCACAAGCCAGGCACATTAAAGTACTCCTGTCAATTTTTTCATCTAAAACTAATGACTACCTGCCATGCCAGCATTTTCAAAATAAAAAAATGCCATGCCAGAGATTCTCAAGAAAGAGCCAAGAGCTCTGATACCATATTAACTTAGAAAGAGGTTTTGTGTATTAACTCTCACGTCTGAATGATTTTCATAGTTTCCTACTTATAGGAAAAAATGCAAAGAATAAGAAAGGAATTAATAACTACACCAGCTAGCCTAACATCTTACTTTCCTATTTTACATAGTTGACTAATCCTGTATTTATACACAAATATATAGTTGACTAATTCTGTATTTATATGCAAATAAAACAGCTAACAAATCCCCTAGATTAAGGCAATATGTCATGACCCAATTTATAGGCTGTGACTATCCTAGAGTTTAGGAAGACATAAGGTCACCTAAATCCGTAAAACACCATTGATCCTATTATTATGTTACATATTCCATTTGGTCATTTTCCCCAAGATCAAAACCACATTCATTCTTTATTCTTTCCCATTATTACTTTATTCTTTCCTTTATAACCATTATACTTTAATGCCATCTCATGACCGTGAATAGAACATCATTCATAAATGTTAACAAATACTATCCATACATTCTTACTTACTATTATAGGCACATATATATGATAAATATTATCATTTGTTTACGTTACTCTCCAGCACAACATACTTTAATACTAAGCCTTTAAACACCATGGAGCTCTAGATTGATTATCCTTAGAATGACACAAACAATACAAAACATAGCACTTTTTGCAAGTCCCAAGCGAAGAAGTGTAGCTTGGAATTTACCTTGCTAGCGAATCACCCTGACCTAGAAAATTTTAAACAACTACGGGATGAGACAAGCTCAGTGAGTATATAATAATATAACATAACATAAGGCAATATAAGAGGTCATTACTTGGATTGATTCAAGGTAGCAATGGAGTGATGTTAATCAAAATTAGTCATATTAAACTTTAGTATGCCTTCTAGCAGAAATAATAATGTCTTGGAAGCGAAGAGCTTCCCACACATAAATATTAGAGTGGCGGTCTAAACCTTGCTCACTCGCATGCATCACATTACGCAAAGCTGATTAGGTTTTGCGGTCAGGCGTCCTCTCTAACAGAGGTTGGGTACTCTCGCCCTACTTATGAGCTTATACCAAGTGCACAAGGTCTAATATATTTCCTCACATCAGAGAGGATCTCTGCTTATTCATGGATATCAATGAAAACATATTCAAGGTCTACAATAGGAATTCAATGAAAGATAGTTTGGCATATTAATCATTCTCCCCATTAAGCACAACATAGGACCAAGGTAAGAGGCTTATCATGGTCAAATATCATATAAGGAGGATGTGAATTTCTAAGGGTTCAACAATCAATAGGCAACCATATATCAAATGTCATTTCAAGTATAAGTCAAGGAATGGTAATTCAAGCAATGGTTGCAAACAAAAAGTATAGTTACATCATATTATTAATTTCTCACCTTAACTCATATTATTAAGTGCTCACCTTAACTTCTTTGCTCCTATTGTTTGTTCATTCTTTGATTAGTTTAATGTCCTTTAAGGTCTTGAGCAATTTCCATACTCTTGTCTTGAAGTTCTATACCTATAACATTTCAATTACATAATAATTAGTAACTAATGGTGTTACTAATTATGCCTTTTACTTGTTTTATTGCTTCAACTTATAATAGAGATGTATCAATTGTGTTGCACACATACTTATACCTATTATTATTTCTAAGCAATTCCAATCTAAATTCCTCATTCAATGTCATAATTCCAAGTCTAAATCTCAAAATTTTCAAATTGTTCCATAAACCCTAGAGTTTGGGAAAAAACTATTAATTTCACTTTCAAATCTCAAATTAACTACAGGTTCATCAAATTAACACTTAGGCAATTAATTACCACCAATTAATTTGAGTTAATTCACTCCTATTTATATGAACCCTAACTTGTCCCACTTATGTCAAATTTGGGGAAAATTCATAATTCCTCATCAAATCTTCAAATTAGTTGTAGAAATATGAAATTAATATAATATACAACATATATGATCACTCAATTATCACATTCTAGTGTGATAACACCAAGTTCCTCTTTTAACTATGCTTATGCCTCTAAGGTTTCCAAGTCTTGAATCATGTTCTCAAAATTCATTCTAACACTTCTAAATAATTTTTTTTTTTTTTTTTATCTAAAATAACCATGGATGTATTCAATTAGAATTTAGAACACTCTCTTGATCATTTACTAAGATTGGCCGAATCCTCCCTTTAGTGATACTTAGGTATATTTCATGTTTTCTCTTCCTATCTTCCCATTAATCCTTTAATTCTCTAGCCAAATCTTCATATCTCATCTAAAATCATCCAAAACTACATCTTATATATACTCACACTAAGTTGGCCGAATTCTTCATATGGTGTAAAAGAGATTTTTAGGCAACCAAATTACTAAAATCAACCTTAGAACATAGAAAAGAGAAGATGAACATGATTCCTCGCCTTGGTTAACCTTGAATTGCTAGAGTTCTTGTTGCAATTGGTGTGGAGAGAATCTCTTTTCTTACTTTGAAATTTTGGTGTAGAGATAGGCAAAATATTATTTCATAACATAAAATTTGCTTATATATATATATATATATATATATATATATATATATATATATATATTGGGTTGGATGGTGAGGATTTGATCAAGTTAAATCCAATGGTTAAGATTTAATCTTAATGAATGGCTAAGATTGGATCAAGTTGAATGGATAGGATTCTCTCTACAATGGTGATGTTCATCACGTGGTGTTGGAGTGCTCAAAATGAATCTAGACTTGTGTAGAGAGGATGAGAGTTCAACTTGGTTTAAAATTTTGACTTGGTCAATTTTTTATGGCTAGCTTGGTCAAATTTTGTAACTCTTTCTCTACAATATATTCTTATTATCTTGGGCCAAATATTTTTAGCTTACAAGTTTTGATGTTCACTAATTCGTAGGCCCAATGGGCAGGCCTCCTTATATTGGGCTTCAGCTTTTGTTATTTCAAGGCCTATTAACAAGCCCATAAGCCCATTAACATACTTAGAAATTTTCCTTTTAAATTTCTTTCTTTCCTTTCACTAGAACTTTCAAATTTATGTTTATAACTTCTTTGCATACATCATTAGTTGTTATATGAACTCTATTTAATTTCTTAGGGCACAATTAGTCATAATAAAATCATATATCAAGCAAACAATTCAAATAGTATCATAAGGTTCCTAACCGATTCCCTTTCATTTCTACACTATGTTAACATTCAAAGATCTAGTCTTTTAGAATCATTTGTAACTAGAATGAGTTATGAAATACTTGGGTATTACACAATATCTTAGCTGAATCTCCTATAACAAATCCCTTAGATTCAGGCAATATCTCAGCTGAATCTTCTATTCTCCAACAAGTTCTAATGACAAAAAAATGCTTAAACTTTAGTGCTTTTTATAATTTAATCACAAACTTTTAAATTTTTGCAATTCTACCGCCGATCCAATTTGATGTGAGATCAAGTCTGAATTTGCTAATGTTTAGGTCTAAGTTTGTTTATTTTGTTACACAACATGTGGAAAAATTAAATTGAAAAACTATTTCATGTCAACATTGCACAATTTTGGACTATAAATTAAATGAAAAACAGCAAATTTAAGTATGCCATGTCAGCAAATTTAGGGCTACCACATCAACAAGTTTAGGTCAAAATTAGATTGGTGATACAATTGCAAAACTTCAAAAGTTGTTGCATGAGATTGCCAAAATTAAAAGTTTGTGATATAATAATAATTACAAAAAACACTCAAGCATAAGCATTTTTTTGGTCATTAAGCCTTTTGATAATTAGAAATGATATGATTTTCCCCTTCTTTTCTTATTTTCCTTCCTCTGTAAAGGGTGGTGGAGTGCTTACAATGTCAAGATTTTATCAATTGGTAAGAGATAGACTTTTTTATTTGCTAGTTTATTTCATCTTCAAGTATTTTCTTGGTTTCCATGAGCTAGCTTAATTTTGTAGTTCACAAGGGAATTATCGGGCAAGGTGTTTCTAGAAGCTGCCAACTATCAAATTAAAAAGGAAGTCATCAAGAAGGTACATGCTTAACATCCTTGTCTTTAGTTTTGAGAGAAGTATTTTATCCTTTTCTCTCTTAATGCATGCCTATGCATTTAGTTATTTAGTTGTTTGATATGTTAAATTCAAATATATGATTGTAAAATTTTATCTGCTTAAATGATGTCTTAAACAATCCTTAATCAAGTTAATCAATTAGTTTTTAACTCAGCTACTTTTAGCATGAAAATTTTGGTTTTTCTTTCCAATATTTACCTTCAGATTTTTAAAATATTTAATGTTGTAAATTAATCAAAATTTATGTCATATAAATTTGTGACATTTAAAATCATCTTAAATTTATGATATATTACTTAAATTATTTCATTTCTTTGGATTCACTACATATAATGTGGCACATTAAAAGGGAATAAAAGATGCTTTAATACTGTAATTGTAGTTTGAATGCAGACGAAAGTTATGTAGTAGTGGCATCTATTCTTTTAGTTTTCTTTGTTTGTAATTTTTTTTATGTTGACGTAATCTTGATTCTTTGTTGACTTAATCTTGTAATCACTTTAAATGTGAAGATTAATTTTCTACTTTTGTATTTTTCTCTTCCCTATGTATCGATTGTTTTCCTTTTTGTTGCACTACATTGGGGCAATATTTTATAATATCATAATAAACTCGAGGAAGTGTGTGATATCTTAAGACTCAAGCCTATGGTGAGCTGACATGTTATTTCTTTCTCTTCTTTGCTGATTACTTATGTTCTCTTAGGTGATGCATCCCATATAACGTTAAAATTGTTATTATAAAATTTAATATTGAATAAAGAATTCTTTGCATCATTTTTGTCTTATTATTGGGTGTAATAAGAGGTAATTCTCTTGTATATTTTATATACACAGTATAGGATCTCTAGATTAAGAAGGTATACTAATTAGGATCCCTATAATTAAGCTCTACAATCTCTACAATTGCTTCCTAATTATATGTTATTTACAACCTGTAACATTCTCCCTCAAGCTGGAGCATAGATATTAATCATGCTCAACTTGTTACAAAGATAATCAACCCGAACCCCTTTTAGAGCTTTGGTGAAAATATCCTCCAATTGTTCTCTATTCTTCACATACCTTACGGAAATCAAACCTTGCTGTATTTTCTCACGAACAAAATGACGGTCAACTTCAATGTGCTTAGTTTGTTCATGGAATACATGATTGGATGCAATATAAAGAGTAGTTTGATTATCACACCACAGTTTTGCTGGTACTGAAGTCTAAGGCCTACTTTAGTCAAGAGCTGATATATCCACATTATTTCGCATATAGACTGTGCCATAGCTCTAAACTCTGATTCTGTGCTTGATCGTGGCGCAACATTTTGCTTCTTACTCTTCCAAAAGACCAAATTTCCTCCAACAAAGACACAATAGCCTGATGTGGATCTTCTATCTACCTTGGAACTTGCCCAATTTGCATTTGAGAAACATTCAATATGACTGTGTCCATGATTTGCATATAAGATACCACGTCCAGGTGCTCCTTTCAAATGACAAAATCTGTTCTAGAGCTGTCCAATGATGAATCTTTGGGGATGACATAAATTGATTCGCAACTCTAATAGAATATGCAATATCTAGATGAGTCACTGTAAGATAATTCAACTTCCCAACCAACCACCTATATTTCTCAGGATTTTCAAATACCTCACCTTCTTTTGGAAGTTGCATATTAGGAATCATCGAAATGCTACATGGTTTTACCCCCAATTTCTTGTCTCAGTTAATAAGTCAAGCACATATTTCCTCTGAAATAGAAAAATACCTATTTTACTCCTTGTGACTTCAACACCCAAGAAGTACTTTAGTATCCCTAAATCCATTGTGTGAAATTGAGTAGGAAGAAAGAACTTAAGAGATGAGATTCTAGTAGTATCATTCCCAGTAATGACAATGTCATCAACATACACAACTAAAAGAATGATACCATCTTCATATTGTTTGTAGACGAATGAGTGGTTAGACTTACTTTTCATCATTCCAAACTTTTCAACTGCTTGACTAAATTTTCCAAACCAAGCACGGGGACTCTGTTTCAAACCATTCAAAGATTTACGAAGACGATAGACTTTCCCATACTTGCCCTGGAGCAACAAATCCAGGTGGTTGTTCCATATAAAGTTCTTCTTGAAGATCACTATGAAGAAATGCATTCTTGATCTCTAGTTGATGCAAAGGCCATGAGTAGCTGCCATAGAAAAAAAATAACCTGATAGATGTCAATTTAACAGAAGGAGAAAAAGTGTTAGAATAATTTAGTCCATAAGTTTGAGCATATCCCTTGGCAACAAGACATGCTTTCAGTTGAGCTATTATCCCTCAGGATTTACTTTAACTGTGAACACCCATTTACATCCAATAGCCTATTTCCCTTCATGTAAATCGATCAAGGTCCAAGTACCATTGTCATCTAAAGCATTCACTTCCTCTATCATTGCATTGCGCCATTCAAGATGAGACAAGGCTTCATGAACAATTTTGGGGATAGAAATAGAATCAAGAGATGCAATAAAAGAACAAGGTGACAAATGGTGATAAGAAACAAAAGACGAAACAGGATAAGTACACTTTTGTTTAGTTTTGCGTACAACAATGGGAAGATCATCACTTGAAATAGGACCTGAAGATGGAGGAGCTAGTTTTGGGGATAGAAATAGATCAAGAGATAGGTGATAAGAAACAAAAGACGAATCAGGATAAGTACACTTTCGTTTACTTTTGTGTACAACAATGGGAAGATCATCACTTGAAATCGGACCTGAAGATGGAGGAGCTAGTGCAGGACATGAATCAAGAGGGTTTTGATGGCTGGAGAAGACCTAACAAATGGGAGGATTGACAGGCGCTGGTTTAGAGGGAGGCTTGACAGGAGCTAGTCCAGAGGATGTGATAGTATAGACTAACAAATCATCATCCTCCCCCTGACATTTTGGAATGGAAGATGGAAAATATGGTGTCTTTCAGGAAAGCAGCATCAGCTAAAATAAGACACTTATTGAGACAAGGACAAATAGCATCTATGTCCTTTTTGAAGATGAGAATAACCAAAGAATATACATTTCAGAGACTTGGGATCTAATTTAGTGATGTGTGGACGAACATCTCGAACAAAGAAAATGCTACCAAATATCATACATTCAATAGGAAAGTGACTTATTTGGGAAAAAAGGGCACTGTATGGGGTTTTACCATGAAGAATAGATGAAGGCATGCGGTTAATTGGAAAACAAGCCGTGAAACTACATTAACCTAGAAAATTTTGAGAACATTCATTAATTAAAGTTAAAGTAACAGCAAGCAAAGTAAAGTAAGAGCAAGCAAAGTAAGTAAGAGCGAGCAAGCAAAGGAAAGTTAAGTAACAGCAAGCAAAGCAAAGTAAGAGCAAGCAAAGTAAGTAAAGTAAAGTAAGTATGCATGCATGTAAGTATGTATGTATGTATGTATGTAAGTAAGTATGTATGTAAGTAAGTACGTAAGCATGTATGTATGTATGTATGTGAGTATATACATGAGTATGTGAGAATGTATTTATGTCAGTATGTATGTATGTATGTCAGTATGTATGCATGCAAGGATGTAAGTATGTATGTATGTAAGCGAGCAAGCGAGTATGTTTGTATATATGTATGTATGTATGTATGTATGTGAGCGAGTGAGCAAGTGAGCGAGCGAGCGAGCGAGTGAGTGAGCGAGCGAGTTATGTGAGTATGTGTGTGTGTGTAAGCATGTCAGTATGTAAGTATGTGAGTGTGTATGTAAGTATGTGAGTATGTATGTAAGTATGTCAGTATATATGTATATATGTATATATGTATGTAAGTATGTCAGTGAGCGAGCGAGCGAGTTATGCGAGTATGTATGTATGTGAGTATGCAAGTATGTATGTATGTATGTATGTATATATGTATATATGTAAGTGTGTGTGTGTGTGTGTGTGTATGTATGTAATAGTCTAAGCCCTAATATATATATATATATATATATAATACCAATAGTTGTGCAAATATTTCAAAGTAACAAGACTTAAAACTAAAAATAAAGATGCCTAAACAAATCTGAATAGATTTTCAGCAGAGCTGGAAATTACAAAATCGCCCCTGCTTTAAAATGACAGACCATCAGTTTATTTAATTAGCTAGATGCATGAATTAAACTAAAAAAAAAAATAGCAAATGTGTTATAATTTCCCCAATAATGTCAATATTAAATGGGGACTGTAATTTTAAGCTTGGACCTTTAAATTTGAATTTCTTTGTGTTCCTATTTTCTGTCATTCTCCCATTGTTGGAAAAAACTTGTCCTTGAATTTTAAATCGTCTTAGCAACAAATACAATGAGTTGTTGAATTGCCATTTTGCATCTTTAGTTGCTAGTAACAATAGGAAATCTTGAAAGTATTTTGTGGACTTGTGTATTGGCTAGAGCAATATAAATCCAACTTGTTTGGTATCTTTGGGGTAAATTGTATGTAAAGTCACTAAACTTTGTATTATTTCCTAATATGATCACTGACTTTCAATTTTTTACAATTTGATCACTGTGCATTAATTTTTTTTTTTTTTTCACAAGCTGGTCACGAAAGATAAATTCGATGAGAAATTTGAAGGTCAGTGACCAAATTAGGAAAAAAATGCAAAATTTAGTGATCAAATTGTAAGAAAATTGAAGGTTAATAACCAAATTAAAAAACAATGCAAAGTTTAGTGATCAAATTAAAGTCTCTGAAAAAAAAACATTAAAGTTTAGCAATCAAATTGTAAGAAATTGAAAGATAGTGACCAAATTAGAAAACAGTGTAAAGTTTAGTGGCTTTGTATGTAATTTACCTGGTATCTTCAACAATAAAGTTGAAACCTTTGTCCCTTCTAATTATCCAATATCTTGTTGTTTTACAGCGGCATGTCCATCTTTTGAGTAGTATCAATATCTTCATCTATTAAATCATCATCTAACCCCATAATCAGAGGAATTGCCCATACAATCTTCTTGCAATCATTCTTCATAATCTTGTTGGTAGTCGTTAAATTTTGAATTTAGTTCAGCGTTTGACAGCATAATTAGAGAAAATTAGATAGCAAAAACTTCAAGGATGTTGAAGCTCTGGTTCCTTAACATGTAGAATATTATTAATTGCATAAATTCATGGTACGAAGAAGAGGTTTTATCTCAATAATGCATATAAAATAAATATTGATATGTTTAGAATTTATTTTGTGTTCAATTAAGTTTTACTTCATAGTAAATTTTATAAAATATTAAGAAAAATAGTAATTTTACAATATTATTAGATTAATTTTATTTTTTTTCCAAGCTGCTCATAAGTTTTCAAGCTGAGCTTAGAGATGATGAAAGATCGTTTATGAAAGTAATCAAGCTTTAATTTGTGTTTGTGTTCGAGTTTGATTTGATTTATTTAACAAGCAAGCTAGATTGAGCTTTTAACGAGTCAAACTCGAATCGAGCTTGGGTAACTTGGATTGTTTTATAGATCTAATCACCATGATGTGTCTTTTTCTTTCTTGGTACTCAGGGTGGACTATTAGCTGCCATTAATTTGGAGTCTAGAGCTGCATTGTTTGCGGCAAAGCAGGTGATTGTACAATTGCAAATTAAAGTATTCATTGAAAATGAACTTTCATGTTTTGATGTAAGCAGAAGTGGTTGGCTTGACCACTGCAAGTAAGATTTCAAATTTGCAAGTGAAGAATCTGGTTTAATCACTTGTTTGTTGAAACTTAAATGAAAATAATGTTTATGTTAGTAAACTATGATTTGGTATCTTGGCTACTTTAGACTTAATTATTTGGCTGTTTTATATTAATTGAAGTTTGATTAATTTAGGATATATTTGACTTGCTCAAGCAAAATGCTGATAATGTGAAAAACCTATATTTTTTTTGGATAAATATTGTGAAAACCTATTTTTTATTTGGGAAAAGTTTAGAAACATACCATGTGGTTTAGTTTGGCACTTTATGGAAGTGGATAGTTTTCTAATTCTAGTACCATGAGGTTCCATCTACTGTAATATTAGTACTCTCCAGATCAATATCATTAAATTAATTAATTTTCTTTATGGTACAGTTTGATTTTAAAAAGAAAACATCATTAATGTGCCACTAATTTGATACTATATGGTCATCTGTGTTATTGTATGAATGATGCACAAATCTGATTGTCATTTTATGATATATGGTGGTTATATAAGGATGATTTTAATGGTACTAGTAAAAATTATACAAAAAGTTGCAATAAATCAGATTTAATGGTTCTGAAATGATGCAAAAATTTGTCTCTTAAGCATCAAAGCACTCAAACAATAGGTACTTTATTGAACTCTCCCTTGTTAGTGCAGCACCTGAGGCAATTTATTGCTGAAATAATTTTATCAACTCAACCAGTGGTATTATGGTATTTAGGTATATGGTGATTATATAGTTTAATTTAATCATGCTTCATTACTATATGGAGATAGAATGTTGTCCTTCTCTACATTATTTCTGATTCTTTTGGCTGTTGACAGGGTTTTGCTGGAGCTGCATCAAGATATATCGGTTTTAGGAGCATGGTGTCATTACTTGGCCCAATGTATTTACCTCTTTTGCTACAAAAAGCCAATTACAAATGTTCAATCTTTCTTTGTTTCCAATTTTTGCTACTTATCACTTGCTTTGAGGTTTGTTTTATGTTTTTTTTCTTCATATAAAATCCTAGCCACATATGATTGGTGAGAATGGTTTAATTGTCATGCAAATATATGCAAACCCAGTATGGAATATGGATAAGCATACTTGGGGACGACATCATGTCAATTGACATGAATGTGAACATCATGTCAATTGCAACTGCATGGTTTCCTTGTGGTAGTATGGTATAGTTCAATTGGAAGTGCCATTATTTTAGTCTTATGTGTAGGATTTTCAATCAAGGGATTAGTATATATTGTATCAAGAAGACTATCTGATGTAGAACCAGGTTGAGAAGCCAGTCTATTGATGCTTCAGTGGTGGAAATTCTCAAACAATTGGTGAGTTTAGGGTTCAAAATATGGTTCCAATTTAATGAAAAAGGGAATTTAGGGTTGGAAGGTTGTGTGAACCTATGATACTCAAGACTTCATTTCACCCCACCACACCCATGTCGATATGACACAACACGGGACAGTTGAGAAGCCAGTCTATTGATGCTTCAGTGGTGGAAATTCTCAAACAATTGGTGAGTTTAGGGTTCAAAATATGGTTCCAATTTAATGAAGAAGGGAATTTAGGGTTGGAATTTGTATGAACCTATGATACTCAGACTCTTCATTTCACCCCACCACACCCATATTGATATCACACGACACATGACACAACACAGAATGTGTTCGACACACAACAATGAAGTCAGACATGCCTTCTTTTTTTTTTTTTTTTTTTTTTTTTTTTTTAAATATCTCAGGAAATTTTTGAGCATCCAGTTCTACCCTTCTGGTGTCCTTGGTACTTAGCTTCGGCCTGAAAACCACATCTACTGTAGCCATAGTTGTTAAAGGCGTGCCTGAGGCTCAAGGCGCACCAGGCTCATCCCCTTGCACCTTAATTTGCCAAAGGCGGGCGATGTCACAAAGGTGCGCGCCTTGGTGTGCCTTTAGCCTTAGGCAAGGCACCTTATAGGCGAGCCTTTGTGACATTATGTATATTTGTTTTTTTTTTTTTAAATAAATTGTGGAATAATTGGAAAAATTGATTTAAGTTTGAAAATAACTTATGATAGGTTTAACCACACTCAATTTTTTCAATAAAAGGAAAAAGGATAGAAAAAGGAATTAGGGCAAGAAGAAGTTGATCCAACAAACAAAAAGGAAAAAGAAAAAGAGAATAGTTGGCTCAAAATCATGGTCGATCTTTCCATTCTTGGCATTCATTCACCCAAACATCTCTTCTCTTCCTTTGATGGGTCATATCTCTTGCCTTAATTTGGGTTATCTTTCACATATTTTGTTTTTAGTCATTGATTCTCTCTACCATTTACTTTTCTAAGTTTAACTTTCTAAAAGACACAATAGTATTGGGTAAATATTTACTCTGATTTCTTGAGGTTCTAAAATCTATCTATATAAGTTATTATATTAGATTGATATGGACAAGCTTAAATACAAGTTTGAAAAAATGTTTAAATAATGAATTAAATTGTTTATAATTTAGAAATACATGATCTTCTTTTGTGTGTGTGTGTGTTTTTTTTTGTTGTTGCTTATTAGATTCTAAACTTTAAATTAACTTTGGTTATTATTAACTTGTGTCTACTTAATTTAACAATCACATATTACTAATATGTTGAGTTTATTATGAATTAGGTATTCATATTGAAATTTTATTAAAATTTCATCTTTTTGCGCCTCATGTCGCTCAGGCGTGCGCCTGTGCCTTGCGCCTTGTGCCTAGGCCCTAGGACCCTTTAGCGCCTTAGTGCGCCTTGTGCCTTTAATAACTATGACTGTAGCATAAGAACTGTTAGAAGATGAATTGTTTCTTCTTTGCATGGTGATTTTCTTATTACATTATGATTTGAATACTTTTCTTATTTTGTTGGTCTTGGATTTTCCTATTATTTAATTTTCCCCTGTGCCTGCATGAAGAACCTGTCAAACATTCAAAGTTTGGATTTTGTTGCTTGATCAACTGTCTTTATGTCAAAACTGTTTTTTCTTTGTTTTCTCTTCAAGTAGTTGGTTCTGTGTCAATAAGTGTGTCAACTATCAAGCTATACAGCTGTAAAATATTGAAAAAGGAAAGAGGAAACTAGTTGAAGACATTCAGCATTAATCTGCTAGTATTCAGCTAATTCTTGCGTATTTGATACCTAGCACCTTTACCAACTTTAAAGATGCTAAAAAAGTTGTCAAAAAAGAAAAGGAAAGAAAAAGAAAAAGAATTACAAGAAAGCAAAGAAAAGAAAAAGGAAGAATAAGTTTGTGATTGAAGTCTTGAAGCCTTGGATGCACTTTGGATAAGAATTTCTTATGTTTTTTCCTTTTAGTTCTTTCACCATTCTCATTTCCCCTTTTCTCTTTTTTTTTTTTTCCTCATAATGCCGCCATTTGTCTAACACTAGTTTCTTTTGTCAGATTGATTTATCACCTAGGTTAAATTAGGAGTTAGTATACTCCTTCCTCTAGTCTAGTTAGATGTTGTGATTGCTTGCTCTGCCTATTTCTAGATCGCATAGGTTAATATAACATCAAATAGTTGACATAACTGAGGGAGTTCATCTATTCAGGTAATGGTGGTAAATGTTTTGCTTGCTCTCTCATGCTTAACAAATCCAAATGTGGCTTATTGGAAGAACTACTTTTATTCTGTACACTCTATGAGCAAAGTATAAGGAAGCAAAAGAGGGGGGGAAGGTGGAAAAAAAAAAAAAAAAAACTTTGGCATGCTATTTCATTCTTTTTGTTTTCCTGTGCAGGTTGTGGGGCACATTTCTTGCAGATGTTGTAATACAAATGCTTGGAACTGATTATGCTAGAATCTTGCGTGCTATTTATGCATTTGCAAAGGTAATATATTATCATGGTTGTTTACTTTGATGCATATATGGTCATCACCACACTAGATTATTCTGTATACATTCATAAATGTTTAATTATTTTTACTAGACTGTGCACTCATGGGTGCACACACAAAATCCTCACATATAATAGGCCTAATAACTTAAAAAATCCAGAACTTTACACATTTTTGCAGTTTGTCCAAAAATATTTTATTTCCAATTTTGTCTGAATTTACAGTTTTAGATGCAATTGATTAAAATTGAAATTAAAAAATAATATTATATTCATAAATGAAACTACATAATTTATAATTATATTAATACATATATTTTTTAATCTTTACATTGTTGTTTTCACTTCTAAAGAAAAATCATTATTTTCTTTCTCTTCTTTTCATTACTTCGTCTCTCCCTCTCATTTTAAGAAAATAATATATATATATATATATATATATATATATATATATATATATATATATATATATATATATATATATATCAACCCAAAAAATCAAATAAAGTAATGGTTAATTCATAACTTTATTAAATAAATGAAATTTAAAGAAAGATGGTGAAATAAGGAAGATGAAGGGTTAATGGAAATATAAAAAAAATGAAAATTTTATTTTTATTTCAATTACGGAACATAACATTATTTTTAGTTTCAATTTTGATCAATTTCTCTCACTTGGACACAATTGCAACTGAATTTCAAAATTGGGATAAAATTAATAGACTTAAAAAGTTTTAGAAAAAATTGAAAGAACACAATTTTGGTTTTTTTTTTTTTTTTTTTTTTAAATCATTAAGCCCATATAATATTGGTCACAATTTGTATTGAAACTGTTTAATTTGTTTTGAGTGGTCCTTTGATGGTCAATTATAAGCAATTGATTCATTTTTCAGTGACTCGGGTCTATATGTAAATGGTTCTCTGGTAATGCACTGGCTTTTTATTTTTGGGCAATGACTAAAAAATCCTTAATTTTCAATTGTTGCCACTTTTTAAAAATTATCTATGGTGGCCAATTGGCAATAGGCATCAACGACTGAAGCAATTTTAGCCTCACAACATTTTCTCTTGTTGGATCATGTTTTGCAGTAGGATTTTCATTGTTCTAAAATTGATTAAAAGAAAGGACAAGTTGGCGCTAGGCATGGTAGGGGCTAGGATGGTATTGGCATTTGAGATTGGCGATGTGAGGTTATGAGTTAGGTCAATGGTGGGGGTAGCATTAGCGGGCTTAGCTTGGTTCGTTATTCCCTTCACCTCATCGATGATGAGTTGGTGTTGGAGGTTTAAAGCATTAGTGAAACCAATAGTGAGATGGATCAACATATTGTTGAAACTGACCTGTTAAAAGGTTAAAGCCTAGTTGAAATTAACTTGTTGAGCATCAAGGGCAGAGCCAAGTGTGGCTTGGAAGGTCTCTTCTTGTTTTTTGAGGAGATTGATGAAGAATTTGTTTATGGTGTCTTGGTCGAAGGAATGGGCCATTGGTACCTTCACAAGAACAGGGTAAGAATTTACACTTGCAAAAGAAAAAAGGGTGTAAGGATGCAATGGCTTGTCGGGAAAAAGATTCCCTTTATTGGGTCGGCCATTGGGTTGAGAATGTTGGTGAGTGGTGTTTTGAGGTGACATACCACCGATTTTGGCTTTTGAGGTGTTTAGATTTTATTCTCGAGTTTCTTAAGTTATGTATGCATGACGATGTCATGATGCATGTAGAAAAAGATTTCATGAATTTATGCACAAAGGTTTTGATTATTACGGTACATAGAACTTAAGGTCAAAGGCTAGGGCAATTACATGCCCAAGGGTGAAGGGTGGTTTGGTTAAGGCTCCCTGTTCCATTAAAGCATTGATATACCTAATCACATGAGTCAAAGAGTCTCATGTAGGTTGAACTATACGGATTGCTCGTTACACTATTGAAGTGATTAGGGATTCGTTGTGCTGTGGGGTGGAATGCTTTTGCTATCTCCAACATACTCAAAGAGAGTTGTCAAGCCACTGCTACTCACTATCCAAAAGTTTTTCTAAAAACTAAAGTTAGACAAAGAGCCTTTATTATACAAAGTGATCTATGAAAATTAAATTAAATTTAAGTGAGCCACAAGGAGATTGTTTTGGAAAAGATCTTTGCTAAATTGTAATCATCTTATTTGCTTTCCTTTTATTAAAAAGTGTGGCAACCATTCCCCGATGAAATCTTCAACTTTGAGATCTCGCTCGAACGCCTGTTCCTCACTTGAAAATGCATCATAAGGAAAGCCAAAGTAATTTTTAAGGAGGTTAAAATTTGAATTTGGTGTTCACGATTGGAACGATTATCGTTTGAAAAATTGATTTTTGAAAAAGATTTGGAATAGTCACCCTAATTTATTTTAAAATGGAAAAATTAAGAAAAAACTCACTTGTAACTCAAATTCATTAATTTTAGTTAATTTAGCTAAGGATAAAATCACTGGACTTTGAGTCAGGTTAAGCTCGGGGACTAAGTTTTTTGTTTTAAATAATCTAAATTTAGTTTGTAAGTTCAATGTAACTTGAAAATTGATTTCATGGATAATTAGAATGCATGAACATGGCATAATTATGAATGTATAAAGAATTTAAGAAAGCAAGTAAAGTAAACATTCACAAGTTAAGGAGAGTGTTCTTTTTAGTTCTTATGAATTCTAGGAGAACCACAAATCACTCCTTAACTTCAAGATAATTAAAATTAATTAATTGTATTAGTGAAATAATAGGATGCATTCTCTAGTTCTTATAGATTTTAGGAAGATCACCAATTCCTTTACAAAAATTAAACATAGATATTTACATTGGAAATAAAGGAAAGGGGATTAGTTAGGATTTGGATTTGAGAATTGGATTTAGATTTTAAGTGTGCCTACGTACTCCATTGAATGGGGATCAAACTCACATAGTTCATTTCATGATTAAATGGAGGGGTTTAGGGATTGATTTAGTTTGATTTAGGAATTTTAATAGGTGAGAGAAGGTGTTATATCTTCTTCCTTGGTGTGTGTGATGCGCGGAGGTTTTTATCGGACTAACCTTCCATTTTTATCGATGTCAGGTAGTTTGAATCCTACTCAAGAAGAGTGGACTAAATGGGATTAATCCAAGGAGGATTAAATTTGATGGATTAATTACTCAAAGAGTATTAATCGCCTAATTGACTAGTATAATTAATTAAAATAATTAATTAATTACGTGATTAATTAAAAGGATTAGTTAATTTAATTGATTTATTAATTAAAATGATTAATTATGATTAGAATTAATTAAATTCAAGGAGAATTTAATTAATTACAAAGGGCTATTCAAAGAGAGTATATGATTAATTAGAGAGAGAAAGGGAGAGCAAGTGGACAACTAGTCAACAAATGCTCAAGGGGTGTCTTGGAATGAAAATGGAGGAGGTATTTGTAGGCAAAGTGGAGGAGATATTTGTAGGCAAAATGAAGGGGGGTGTTTTGGAAAGTGAAAATGTGAAAAAACTAAAAAGATGAGGTCAAATTAGATTAAAAGAGGGCAAAATCGAAAAAGGGATTGATCGGGGGGACCAACCACCAGAGTACCTGGCGGATGTACCAGGCATATTGGCAGATCCGCTCAAGACACTGGATGATCCAGGTGCTAGGCCTCAGCGGATCTACCACATTGCGCTGCGATGCCTCGTATTTCTTTGGGTTTTTTGAGTTTCCATGTTAATTTTCGGGGCTTTTTAGAATTATGAAAAATTATCGGTCAATGCTGGTGGACTCAAAATTAATTTTCAAATGGTTTGAAAGTCCGTTTTGACAGAAATCTGGTCAGTTTTTGAGAAAAAAAGCTGTTTGGTACAGAAACTCCGGTCGAGATCGAAAAAGTGTCAATTTTGGTGAGTACGGAATGTCTAGTTAGGTTTAGTGTATGGTAAATCGTTTACCTTTCAGGGGTGCTGCCTCCTAGTCTCCCACAAGGAACACTACCCCTTTGACCCCTTGTCTGCTAACCGGCTAACGAAACCATCATATTGGCTTTGCGTAGCGCTTAATCTTAATAGATGTCAAACTACGACTGCATCATAATGATATAAAATTGAGGGTTCACATGTCCCTTAATTGATGTGGCACACTTAGGTTGCATGGATTCCGTAATTCAAATAAAGCTGACTGTGGAATACACTTTGCCAAAAATAGGATTTCAAATTTTTTTTCTGTTCTATTATTTGACCTTAAAATTAAAGGGGAATCCAAAAAAAAAAAGAGTAAAAATTTTTCACTCTCAACGATCTCACTTTCCTCTTATTTCACAACTTTGAAATTGACTCCATGTGAACACCAATGGATTTGTATTGGTTAGTATGGTTATGCTCGAGTCACTAAAACATAAATAATTGAATTTATGTAATTTACAACTGAATTAGATTGAATTGAATTTAAAGAAGAATTAAACCTACCTGAGTTAAAGTTATTAGGTTTGGTCTGATTTCATCTAAAAATACTAATGCATGGACTTCATTTAAGAAAAACAAAACGCATAAGCTCTCAGAAATTTTTCAGAGATTGAAGAAAAGAAGGAAATGGCGTTCTAAGTAAATTCAACGAGCATATGGTAGGAATAAGTACAAATATATCTACCACATATATAAATGGAAGGGATCAAAATGAACAAAATGGAAATACATGCCTAGATACTAAAAAATGTCGAGAAAAGAAAAAGCGAGTTCAAGAAAAAGGCCAGATGATAAACAAAACCATAATTTTTTTTCATGAATTATCAATTTTAGCAAATCCTTTTGATTTTATTAATTCTGTTCTTAACTTTTAGGACCGGTTTAAAACTTCCAATTTTAGCAATGGTGTTAGAAGGGCTCCTGGGGTGTGTTTCTTATCCAATTTGGCTTTTTTTTTTCTTTTTCTATTTTTTTATATGCACAACACAACAATAACTAAGTTTTAATCCCAATATATTTGGTATTAGTTACATTGATTTATTTCTTCCATTCTGCTCAGTTTTTGTATTACTACTTTAGAAAGATTTAGCTTAACACTTCTTCCCATGTCTTCTTGAATCTTTCCCTTCCTTTCTTATTCTAATTCATTCTAGCATACTCTATTTTCCTTATAGGGCCTTGGGCAGTCTGACTTACATGACCAGGTTTGAATCATGATTTTAACTTGTCCTGGAGACATGAACCTCTTCACAATTATTCATCTTCTTTTAATAGTAGGAAATTCAATAAGTAATTTTAGTTGGGTTTTAGAAATTTTATATTTTGATAGGACTATTTAGTAATTTCTATTTTAGTGATCTATTCGAGGTTGAAGCCTATGTAGGGATATTTGGTTTGTAGTTACTGTGTTTTTAGATGTGAGAACTTAGGGTTATATGTAGAAGCATTTTCTTTAGAGATGGCTTCTAGTTTTCCAAGGGTGTGTTTGTTTTGCATGTTAGGACTAGACATGATTGATCAAATTTAATTTGTCTAGTGTTTTGGCGCGTTTTATATATGGATAGGACTGGAAAAAATTACTTTTTGTGTCACACCCTTTTTCAATCCTTCCATTTTATGGAGTTAATAAAAAATTTATTTCTGAATTACTCTCGATAAATATAATTTTATTTTATTTGAAAATTTAATATTTTATTTCTTTGTCCTTATGACTAATAAAAATTTATTCCTAAATTTCCCTTGATAAACATAATTTTATTTTGTTTGAAAATTTAATATTTTATTTCTTTTTTCTTAGATCTCAATTAATAAAAAATTTATTCCTAAATTATCCTCAATAAATATAGTTTTATTTTATTTGAAATTTTTATTATTTGATTTCTTTTTTCCTTGTGTCTCAATTAATAAAAAATTTATTTCTGAATTGCTCTTAATAAACATAATTTCTCATGTTTGAAAATAAATATGAGAAATTTCTAAAAATTGTTATAATTAAATTGTGTAATTATTTATAAAATAATTTATGTTATTTGAAAATTTAATATTTTATTTCTTTTTTCTATGTAGATTTGTTGTGTCCATAATAACATTTCAACAAAATACATAATTGGATGAAGGTATTGAGGTCATATTTACGTAATATTTAGTCTTGCGTTATGATGACCGAAAACAGTCCAATTCCAATTGCACCAAACACAAAGCAAAACAAATATTTGTTTAGTCTTGTTCTATTTTCTCTTGTCTTGTCCTATCCATGTAACCAAATACAGCCGAAGTGAATAAAATGAATTGGGTGGACTCCATTTGCAGCAGGTTATCTGCCAATTGCAAACCGATGTACAAGGATGAGATCTGACCACCTTGCCTAAGTTATTGATATTCTAGTCCTAACCTGGATATGGATTCATCTCTCTTTTACCAAGCTTTCCTAGGCTTTGAGTGAATATGGCTTAATCTTTCTCGTTCGATAAACTTTCCAAGATTTCTTTGGCATTCATTTCCAGGGGCTTATTATCAATTATTACGAGGTAACAAGTCAGTGGCGACATGTTATTTACGGACGTGAAATGGGAGATTCAAAAGTCTCTCTGAAATGACATGGTAACATGAAAAATAACCATTTCGTACATTATTTAAAACTAAAACACAAGACTTTAAAAAAAAAAAAAATAATAACAAACAGGGTACTTTTAAGGACTTTTTTTTTCCCATTCAATTAAGTAGCACTCCAATTTAACTGCAGTCATTATCCATTCACATTAGTTTTTCCTTGAAGATTTTTATATGAAAACAAAAATAGACCCTGCAACACCAGTATGGGTTTTTATTTTCCTCTTTCAAATGTGACATTTAATAAAAAAATTGCAAGGCTCCTAATTCACTACTTTTTTCTTTTCCATTTAATTCGCCACACTCAAATACAAAAATAATATTTTTGGTATCTTTAAGGTTCCTTTTTCTTTGTGCTTTGATTCACAACAAGGATTAACTTAAATGTTTTTCTTCCTTGTCCTATAGTTGGTGGGATATTATTTATGATCTTAAAAAATTCCCTGTGGTGGTGGCCGATTTGAACTAAATCTGAGTCACTTTTTCCATTTAGTGTTGTTAAAAGTGTGCCTAGGTGCAAGGCGCCACCAGGTGCAACAGTTTTTTGAGGGTGGGCTCGATTTCAATAATGGATTTGCTATAGGTACTTTTGCTATGCTTGGGACTCTTCTTTTGGATTTTACTCAGCAAGATGATGAGCTGAAATGAGTTCTAGCTTGAACTTTCATACAGCATAGATGATTTTCCTATCCTAGATAATTCCAACGCAGTGAAACTTTGTGAGTGGTAGTCAATAATGCTTGAAACTTTTATTGTTTAGAGTTGATACTTATAGTGGTGGAAATGGAACCCCTCCTTTAGCGCCAAGGCAGTTCTCACATCTCTTTTTTCCTTCAGAATAGATGATATAGGAGATTGGAATGTTTTCCTGGTCAGATTTCTTTATTCATCTTGATGTGCTCTTTTGTTATTTTCTTAAAAATTTATTTCCTGTTAATATGCGTTACTTTTCATTTTACGTCCTTGGTTGGTGAATTCAATGGTTAGAGTTTGTCACATTTTCTTTCTTTTATAGTTTCCAGTCATGTAAAATCTCATAAAAGCCTTTGATCAGATAGAGTCAGCTAAAGTGTATTTCCTATTCAGATCTAAACTAATAAAATATTCCATATCAACTTGGCATATCAGCTGAGGCAAGGCATGTGGTTTATAGAGAAAATGTTAGTTGATTGCAGCTGGTTTAATTATTTGCCAGTTCTGTGAATTTAAAAAGAAAAATAGTTATTGAAGAACTGCTTATAATAGTGGAATTCTTTTTTTATTTTTTATTTTTTGCTCATTAGCCATTTGTTTGTTTTGTTTTTATCCAAACATCAGATTGAAGATTATAATCGATAAACCCATTCTATTGTGTACCATACCTGGTAAGGTCTTAGGTGCATAGGTAAACAATGTATTTGCATTGATATCAGATTCCATAGCAGTATCAAGTCTCTCTAGTGTCTGGAATGTCCATCCCGTCTCTGGCATCTGATTAAACGATATTGATGTAATTGTATATGGAACTATTTTTCTGAGTGTTAGTTGTTAACAGAAATTAACTCGTTCTGCATGTCTATGAGTTGGATTTTCAATGAATATTAACAATCTAATTGTTTGGCACTGAGTTTCTGTGTTTGCCTCAGATTCGTATCACCCGCACGTATAGGTTGCCATCTGACATTGATTGAAGAAGATTGTGGTGAATTTTCAGATGTTAGATTGAGAGCATCAGTTTGTTCTACTGCTGCATAAGACCAGATGTATATTCTCATTAGCCAGCGTACCAATACCAGTTTTGTGTGGGTATATTTTGCTTCATATTTTGTCTGTTATTTTTCTGCTGTATATATTTTCTAGAATCGAACTAAAGCATGTTACCTTTGCAGTTTGAACACAGGATGACTGTTCATTTGAATATTTGAGTGACATAAGTTCCAATGATTTAGTCTGCTTTTTCGCTTTTACTACATATATAATTTTTCAATAAGAAAATTGCTTGATTTATATTATATTTATGAAAAGGTTTTTTTGTTCTCCTTTTATTGATTTTGATTATTGTTTGTTTTTTCAATTAACTCACCTCCCTATCATTTAAACAAACAATTTCATTTGTAGTTTCCTGCAAGATATTTTCTAGATATTGGTACTTTAAGACACATAAAATTGTATAAATTTCGAGAAGGCTTGTTTTTGTTTTTGTTTCTGCCTTTGTACTATGAATTCTATCTTATTTTTTATTTCCGAGGTTTTCTCAGTGGCTGGATAGCGCCGCTGCCAGTGGTTTTTTTTTTATTTTTTATTTTTTATTTTTTTATGAAACAACGGCTAGGTTTCATAGGGTGTATTAACTTAACTTTTCTAATCCAATTAAAGACGTTATCCTTGAGACCTGGAGAACAGTTTTTAATTTCAAGGCTGTTGGTTTTGCATTTTTGTTTGTTTTCATTATGTATTTTGGAGCACTATGGAAAATTAGTCAACTAAGGAATTTTATTGGTCAATGAAAAATTGAACCTTAAATTTATTTTTCAAATTTTGATAAATTTATTAAATGAAAAGAAAAAAGACATTTATTAATCCGTTGTTACTTTCGAAAAAAAAAAAAAATCCATTGTTGCTGAATTACCAATGATGATATATCCGCAACTACCGCCAGTCGCTAACAGTCACCAGGGACTATCAGTCATAATTTTATTATTATATTTAATAATAAAATTTAAAAATATAAAATTTTTATAAATTTAAACATGCTAATATTAAGGAAAAGATCCAAGGTGCGGCTTGAATTAGGTTCAAAGTTCAATAAGTGTCCAAAAAAATGGGTCTAATTAGCCTCTGACTTCAATTTCGGATTATACTAGCAAAAGTTAATTGATTTTGATAAAGTGAAATTGTAAGATTCACTCTATATTTTTAAATAAAAAATATTAAAATTTATTATTTTTAAAAAATAAAAATTAAAATAAATGAAACTGGATTTCATTCAAACCAAAAAAAAAAAAAGAAATCCAATAAAAAAAAAAGGGAAATTAGGTTTCATTCAAACGATATATATATATATATATATATATAAAGGGAAAATGTGTTTGCATTAAAAAATGGGTAGCTTGACCTATAATTAAGTTAAGAGGCTAAATACTTTTAAGTGCATGATGGCCCAATGAAATATTTAATTTTAATTAATTAATTTAGCGAGTTGCTCTACATTTAATGAAGAAGCCGTAAGCTAATTTAGAAACCCAATAGAATTCTCACATGTGCGGAAGAGGAGAATTTTAGACGATTCCAATATGTACACGGTATAAAGACAAGTACACATATTAAGAAGAACATGGGAGAAAAGGAGCTGAGGAGTTATTGGAAGCAAGTCATTGAAAGCAGCAGTTACTTGAGAAGATAAATTGAGGAGTTACTGTAAGCAGTTTCTTAGAGAAATTAGTAGAGTAATTACTTGAGAAGAATTGAGGAGTTATTGGAGGCAGCTCCTTAAAAGGAATTAGTGGTGGAGTTGCAGTCTTTAAAAGGAATTAGCAGAATAGTTACTTAAACTGGGGAACGTGTGGAGAGGAAGAAGCGGTTATCAGCAGTTTTATTAAAGAAGTTATAAAAGGAGAATAAGAATGTATAAGCAACCCTGAATAATCAATATCTACAACAACTCAACAATCAAATCAAACCTTCAAGCAAGCACATTTCAGTTAATAGGCAAAATTACTCGTACAAGCATTGACAGAGGGAGGAGGGGACCAAGGGGGCCGAACCTCCAAAATTCAAAATTTTTAGTATAAAATTTTTAAAATTTGGCCATATATTATATTCGACCCTCCTTTATTTTATGTGAAAATTTTTTTTAGTTATATAAAAGTTGGTTTATTTATATATACCCCTTTGATATAAATTATGGTATAAAAAATTTGACCTTTTAAAAAAAATTTTCTAATTCCATCACTGCTTATAAAAATAAGAAATCAAAGTCCTTAGCAAACAATAATACCTCTTAAGCAATCAACAATTCCTCTTACAAGAAATCAATTCCTCCAAGGCAAATCCTTCCTACAAGCATGGTGTTTCAATTTTCAAGGCTTAGTGCCATTTTTGTAATTACTATAATTTCTTTAGCAATAAAATCTAATTTTGTTTTTTTGCCAATTTTCTATTATTAAAATCTAACAAAATTTTTGAACAGAGTTAGTGAACTCAAAGGTTTGGTTCATATCCCTTTAGATCTTGCACAATCACCTGTTTAAAATTTAAAGCATATTCAGTCAATTGGTTCTAGTATCTCAAACTCTTGTAGCACCCTCACATTTTCTTCACATAGTTAAAGGGCCAAAAACATATCAACAGAATGAAAACACCCAAAACAGAGGCTAGAAACAGATTCATAAGGCTAAAAATAGATGGAAAGGTAATTTGCCGAAAATGCTGATGTGGTAAGACTTGCATGGCGGAGATCATTTGGTGACAAGTGTTGGGCAAAACGGATATGATTAACAGGATAAATGCAAAATAATAATAATCAATAAAAAATGACACTAGCAATTTAACGTGGTTCATCCTTAATTTTAGGCTATATTCACGGAACAAACTCCTAATAAAACTTTCACTATTAGAAATAGTAGGTACAAGAGAGTATTCTCTAGAAAAATTTTAAAGGTACAACACAATTAATATGAGATCTCACTAAAATAGTAACAATCAAAATGTTTTTCCAAAAATGCTCAAAGTATTTTTCTCACTATTTTGTCACTCCTTTTTTAGAAATTATTTCCTAAAAATTCTCAAAAACTCTTACAAGTTTATTTTCTTCAAAGAAAACTCTTTCTCTTGCTCTCTTTAACAAATTGCTTTCTTACAATTGTTGTTGTGCAATTACCTCTTTATAGCCATGCATATGTAAACTTTTCAATGATAATTAGCTGAATTGAGCTGTTCATATGCATGCAAAAAAGAATTTGTCAACTAGTTAGACACCGATTTAATTTTCTTCTTCCTGTCCCTTTTTTTTTCTTTGTGTGGGTCCCACTATTGAGAGGGATGGACACTGCTACAACAAGGAGCCAAAGAGCACTGGTGGTGGACTGATCGGAGACTATGATCAAAGATGGCCAAAGGTACAAAAATGAGAAATCAGAGATTGGCACAAAAATTGTGAAGGAAAGAAAAAATGTTTAAACTTGACAAATAAATTTAGGACAAAAATTTTGAGAGTAGAGAGAATCTGAAAGAAGCTCTGATGTCATATTATAGAATACAGAAAATTGTATTATTATTATTATATGTTTTGAATATAAAAATAGCCTCTATTTATGCAATAAAAAAATAATCTATTGTATAATCAAATTGATGATTCTTAAAATCTACCTTTATTTGTACAAATCCTTAAATTATAGGGTCAATCCTTATAATCATACTAATCTATCTTTGAGCACGATAGTTACATAATAGAGAAAATTACATCCTCTACCCAAATTCTCATTTTTTATTTTATATTTATACCCTTAGTATAAAAATTTTATTTTTTTTTGCTAATTGCTTTTTACTTTTATAATTTTTTTATGATGTACTTATATTTTACCTCTCTCAATCGCAAGTACAAAATAATCTCTCTCCCTCTCTGTCCAATCTCAATGTCTCCCACCATTGTTCCTTCTCGTCTCTCCACTAATCCAAAACTGATCGCCCCTGTGAATTCTCATTGTTTCCTTCCTTCTTTCCCTGCCGTCCGATCTTGCTTTGCTTGCAAGATGAATGGCCCAGACGAACACAGGCTTTGTTCTTGTACAACTAGTTTGCAATCTAAAAATAATTATTTGGGTTGCTTTCTTCATTTGTTTTAGAACAATCTTTGAGGTCTTGAGAGAGAGAGAGAGAGAGAGAGAGAGAGAGAGATTTTATATGGGTAATTTTTACAAACACTTGTCGTGATAGTTTATTACACTGCATAATTAGTGTTGGATAATTCAAGCAACATACTCGAATTATAATCTTTTTGTTATTCTAGAATTTTGGAATAATTTGAGTATCATTTTCTTATAAAATGTCTATGCAATTATAAAAATGAAGCAAATGTTTATTTATGAAGAGTAAGCATGTTTAGTGGATTTTAATGGCATGGACAGACTAATGGATAATGAGAAATGTAGGCTCAATTGTAAAAATGTGCTGTTCCCATCATTAATATGCCATTTGTTCTTAATCTTTAATATGGATTCTATTAAGTTTGAAACTTTGAGGTTAATCCATGGGTTGATTTGTGTTTCCTGAGAGATTTTGACTTCTGGATATGCAAGTTTTTTACTGTGATTAGTGGAATGATTGAGTTTTTTCTGTTTTAATTTGGTTACTCTATTGAACATGCATTAGACTGACACTTAATCCTATTGTTAAATTCTATGGAGTGATTTGAAGCAAAGCTACTCTTTTGGTACCGATCTGTCATTTGACACCAAAACTGGGAACTTCACAAAATGCAATGCTGGACTTCGCTACTCTGATTTCTTTTGTTTTCTTTGGTTTTGGTATGAAGAAAAGGTTAATGTTTTTTATGTTATTGATTTTTTTATGTGATGCTGCTTTAAAGATTGTTTCTTATTAATGATTAATTGAGTTTAACTACCATATTTATTTTAGCAATGACTTTTTGTCATTTGAAATCGTTTTCTAGCTACATTTTTGTGTTTTGATGCAATCCCCTTGACCGCTGCTTTTTCCAGTTTTGCTTTAGCTTTAGTGAGGATTTTATGCTTTAGATAAAATACCTCCAGTGAGACCCTTTTTCATGGTGCCGATAATAATAATAATATATTATTATAGTTTAGGATCCTTCTGTGCAATTATTGTTATACTACTAAAATAATATAATTACCAACTTTCTAATTTCATTTTCATTGCACCGTTGTAAATAATTGCTTTCCTTTTTCAGTTTTAGATTATTAGCAACAACGAGTTACAATTAGTGCCCTAGTACTCCTATTTCACCATCTAACTGATAGCTCTGTTTTCCTTTTAAGAATTAATTAAAATGAGTGGTCGAGTACTCATATTTCCATGATGGTAAGTGTAAGTCCTCATATAATATTATAAATTAGATATTTTATCTTGACAGTTTTTTTTTTTTTTGTTGATTAGAGATTGAGTTGCGATTGATTGTAGGTTGATTATTGATTTTTGCATATTTTAGCATTAGTATTTGCTAAAATACTGATTTTTTTTTGTGGATCAAAGGTTAATTTATGGTTGATTTGATGCATATGTTTAGTTGAATTTATATCATTTTATTGTCATATAATGTTTTTTCAAATTTTCTTTTTTATATTTTTTTTAGTATTAAGTTAGTCATATTTATGAAATAAATAATAGATGTTTGAGTTAGTCACTTACACATATCACATTTTTACTTTTTTTTTTCGCTTACATATGTCACATTTTCTTTTTTCTTTATAAAAATAGAAAATAAAGAATAAGAAAACATTTAATTTGACTCTCAAATTCTTATAAAATATTATATATTCAAATTAATATTATTGTCTATACTTGATAATTCAGATTTAAAAAAAAAATGTTAATGATGTTTTTTTTTTTTTAAAGAAGAAGTTTGAGGATATTACATATCTAAGGAAGACGAAAAATTTATTTCTAGTATACATTTAAGATATATTGAAAACATAATAGTTATATACTTTACCTAAATATACTCTTTATATACTTAAGATATATTGTTTACTGTGAATCCTGAAAATAATTTGTTATTTTTTTAGAATATATATTTTTATCTAATATATACTCTATGTACTTTTATATACTTATATTCATTTAATACTCAATATCCAAAAATTTTCAAAAATATATATCAAATAAACTCTATAAATTATAGGAATAAACTTTTTTGATATAAACATTGTTTTATCAAATTTGTTTATATTTTAATCTTAATTTTGATGATGACTCTTAATAATAAAAAAAAAAGTTATTGATACTTTTTCAAAGAATAAGATTGAGGATGTTAAGTCTTCAATAAAGATAAAAAAATCTATTTTTGATATATATTTAAATATACCTAAAATACACTAGTTATATACTTATGATCTACCTAAAATATACTTGTTACATACTTAAGATATACTGTTTATTATAAATTTTGAAAATTTTGTTATTTTTTCATAATATAATTAATTTTTTCTATCTAATATATACTTGATGTATTCCAAATATTGAACAATAATACGGCGAGAATTAATAAAAGGAGAAGATTACTTTGAATAATACATTAGTTATTGAGTTAATGAGTTGGTTATATATATATATATATATATATATATATATATATATATATATATATATATATATATATATATATATATATATATATATATATATATATATATATATATATATATATATATATATATATATATATATATATATATATATATATATATATATATATATATATGTATTATTTGGTCCAAATTTTTGAAAGCCCATACATGTAGGCCTAGCCCACGGTCGGGGGTACCGTGTGGCCAGGAAATATTTCTCTTTAAATTAAACAAATAGATCGTGAAGAAATAGGGAGTGAGGATATAGAGAATCAAGAAATCATGGGATCATGGAGACATGCCAACATTCTCTCAAACCACTAGAATAGTGGCTAATGGGCAATTGCAGAGAATACTATAAAAAGAAGAAAAACATAAGATGAAGGGCAAACAACAACACTAAAAAACGACCCAAAGCAACAACAATTTAGTAGCAATTTTTTCATTTTCATTTCATTACTTTGTTCAGAGCACTTTAATTTCCAAACCTTCTCCGTTTAATTTTATTTCGATTTCATTGTCAATATTTTCATTTTACATTCTGTCAACATTTTCAATTAATGCAATTCAAGCCCATTTATATTTCAGTTCCTATATTCATATCTCCAATTCTCATAGTCTTTCAATTTAATTTACCGGCATTTTATTGAATTCAAGTGAAATGTGGCTAAAGAAGCTTGGAAATCCACAATCACTTTGATTTTAGAAGTTAATAGGAGCAAAAAATCGGTTCATGCACCTCACACACGTGGCACGCTCACATTCTCAAAAAATTCACTAACATAATTTTGGCATGCCTAGTGGGATGAGTTCAAAATGCTAATGAAGAATACTGGAAAAGAAGCTACTTTGGTGTCTGAGGATGCTAATGCCACTGCTGATGAAGTAGGCCAAGAAGGATTTGTTCCCCACATAGTGGAACAAATTGAGAAAAGCTTAGCACCTCAGGAATCTTAAAGTGAGGCGCCAATTTCAACAAGACTTTTTGTTGGACAAGGTGAGAACTTAAATCATTTTATGATTTGGGAAAATAGTTTGAAAACTATTACAGAGGACTTTAGAATGCAGACCATCACATCTTAGAGGAGGCATAGAGATTCATGAAGGAAAGCTAGAAGCAAGTTACTGAAAATAATACTAAGATGTAGCAAAAAATTGCACAGGATAATGCTAAGGCTTTGCAGCAAATTGGTGCGGAACATAGTAAAGATATTCAACAACTTGGTTCTGTGATTGCTAGTATAGCAAAGAAAATGAATCATACTAGCGTTGGAGGCCAAAATGCAACTTCAGGGCCTACAAAACAGACCACTACGGAAGAACTTAGAGGACAATCTTCTTCCAATTCTCAAGAAGGAAATGGGTAACAAGGGTTTGTTAATCCTCCTTTGTTTGTTGATGAGAGGTATCTTCCTCCACACAGGAGAGAAGAAAAAAGTGTCTTGCCCAGAGTGATACCAATGAATGGCCACCCTAATGGCAGGCTAGCTCCTTAGCAAATCTTTTCCAACATAAATCCAGTCAATCAACCTATGATATATGAAGCCAATGATTGGGCACCATTCCAAGGGGGAGTGGGGGGCATGGCATAAGGAATTAACAGGGGAAACCAAGCTTATCCTAGACCATCACTACCCCAAATTGATAGAGATGCAGTGAGGGAGGCAATATAAGAGTTGTATGGGCCTGGCTTAAGACAAATTAGCCGGCCTGAGTTCTACAAGCCATATCTTGATGCTATTAACAGGAAAAATCCATATCCAAGGGGATATAGAATTCTTGACTTTACCTTATTTTTAGGAGAAAATGGTTAATCCATCTTGGAACATGTGGCTAGGTTCATTATACGGTGTCGTGAACTAGCTAATTTGGAGAATTTTGCTAACTTTAAACTTAGATTGTTTCTTAACTCTCTAACAGGTACAACATTCACCTGGTATGCTACCTAGCTAAGGAACTCAATTATGAATTGGCAGGAAATAATGAGGCAGTTCCACACTCAATTCTTCAAAGCAGAACTAGATGTATGTATTGCTGAGCTTTCAAGGGTGACTCAGAGAGCAGGGGAATCTACTGATTAATACATAGCAAGATTTAAGCAAATGAGGAATAGATGCAAGATCTATTTGCCTGAGACCGAATTTGTAAAAATGGCTTAAAGAGGGTTAGATATTGAGTTAAGGAAGAAGTTTCAGGGGATGGAGTTTAGAGATTTTTATGAACTTCCAACTAAAATGGCAGAGTATGAGGAACTCCTAAGTGAGGAAAATCACAGGAAGAGATCCAATATGGGAAGTTATTATTAGGAGCTTAATGGAGAAATGGCAGTGGCTGACTTATCCATTAATGGATCTTGTGTATGCCCTTCATTGGTGAAGAAAATTCTAGATGTATGGAAGAAAACTCACACCACAAGTGCCACTCCTCAATATACATTTGAAGTATCAAAAACTAAGGAAATCTTTGATTTTTTGTTGAAGGAGAATTGTATCAAGTTACCTCCTGATCACAAGATACCCTTTAAGGAGGAGCTGAAAGGGAGAGACTATTGTAAGTTCTACAACTCATTCAATCATAATAGTAACAGTTGGTGGTCTTTCAGAAACTTGGTCCAAGACAGAATTAACAAAGGGATCTTGAAGTTCCCTGAGAAGAAGGAGGCCATGTTGATAGATGAGGACCCTTTTCCTCCTGTGGTACCCATTAATGCAGCTACTTTTGACCTAAGGACTTTTCTTAATTTGAAAGCTGAAGAGAAAAGGAGGAAAGAAGCACAAATCAAACCCGACAAGGTGTATCAAAAGATCTGGGTTCCTAAGAGGGTTTTAGTAGGAAAGTAGGAAATAAAGATTGAGAAGAGACTTCCTGCAAGATTTTTAAGAGTTTAACATGTTCCTCAGAAACATGTGTGAACCCTTAAAATTGCACATTTAGTCGACCATCTTTTAGTTACGAACCCACAGGATCAAACCAAGCTCGAATCGAAACTAAAATGGACCTAAAATGAATGAAAAAGCAGGAAGTAGGTCGAATCGCACGAGAGGCGAGTCGCCGTCTGGGCGGCATGCCTGTCATATCGCTGGCAGGATGGCACTCCTGCCATGCCACCATAGGCGGCACTACATTGGTGCTGGCAGCCAGGCGGCATGCTTAACGTGCCGCCGGATGGCCGGCACGTCATCGATGCCGCCCGTGCCATCGGTGACGTGCTGACGCCACCGTCTGTATCGCCGGAACCCCTTTTGACAGCTCTATAAATAAAGCCTCATTCCAAGGTAGTGGGCACGTATTCCAACACATTCAAAAGCAGTTGATACACATTTCAAAGCATAAATCCTCTCTTATACCAACAGACTTGTTGATTTTAGATCTAGATTCCAAGTTTCTTTTGAATTCAAAGTGGAGTTGAGATCCGGAGCAAGGCTCATTCCATTAGTTCAAAAGTCAAGAAAAGCAAAGGTATAATCTCTTTTTTTTTTTTTTTGAAATTTTAAATTCTGATCTAGAATTCTCTTAGGGTCTAAAACTAAAAAGATCTAAAAAACTTATTAATTTAAGAATCAGAATTAAATTAACAAGCAAACCAGCACATTTTTAAAATCCCTCCTTCGCAAGAAGGAAGAATTGCGTAGAGTTTGATTCCTATTCAATAGGATACGCAGGCTGCCATTCTGGCATCAATTCCTAAATCCTTTTTTTATCAATATTCTTGTTTTCTTTTTCATTTTGATTTATTTATATTAACCTTTTATTTATGATTTTATATTAGTTTAGTTTGGGAAATGTGTGCTTTTCCTAATACCCATAAGGGCTAGAGGAAAGATCCTCTTTATTTCAAATATTTTGATATTGTAATAATGAAGTAGGATTTATCTTGCTTATTTATTGTCATTCCATCTTATCATTATATATATATATATATATATATATATATATATATATATATATATATATCTGTTTCATTCATCATTATATTCCTATTCATGCATATGCAAAAATTCCTTTTTTCAAGAGTTATTTTGCAATTTTAGCCAAACTAAAGAAAATATATTTTCTTAATTGTGTAATTACCAAAACCTGATCCTTGAGCCCTCCTTGGTCACTCGTGGATTAGTGCATTTTCCATTGTGATAAAATCAAATCATTTTTGGAGTCAATCAATTTGGGTTTTCTTTAATTTTCTCAATTAAAATAAGTAAATTAAAGTGGCGACTCCCTTTCACAACCTTCAAAATACAAAAATCAATTTTCTGAACTCACAGCGAGTTCCCAATCATGGTGTTTCTCTCGATAAGCATTTCGATTCCTCCGTGGATAGGATCGGTGTTCGGGCGAGGCCTCAAAGTTGGCGACTCCACTGGGGACATAAAATCTTTTTCAAATAAAAGATAAAGTGGATTACTTTTGGTAAAGTACCAAGTTTGGCTTTAAACGCAAAATAACTCTTTCATGCATCACTACATTGGACTCCTTATTTAAAAACCCTAGCTTCCTAGGAAAACAAAGGATAGAAAGTAACATCGAGTGGGCAACCTTCCTTAGGTCTGCTTGCTGATAGTGAAATCATCTAGCCCATGATGTATCCTCTAATTCTTTTAGAGGTGTAACGAGTATGCACATACCATTGGACCCATGCGAGGCTCCTTGTCTCGCATGTGGTTAGGTATATTGCATATCTAGTGTGATGGGTTTCCTTCAAACCACCTTAACCCTCTCATGTAATGACTCATAGAACCTTCCTTTAGGATTGTATGTACCATAATACTGAAACTTGGTATGTCATTATCATAAAACCTTTTCCATTCATGCATACATACATGCATGCATAAACCTTACAAAGTTGGAGAGTTTTAATCTCACTCAAACACTGCTAGTCCCAATCATAAACCCATGTCAACCTATGGTCCCAGTCAAGAGCTGATATATTCCATGATCTTTTTTCCATATCTAAGCTAGAAACTGACCCAGCTTTATCTCTCTATCCTAAAGGTTGACAAGATGTCTGTTGTCGGAGATGAGACCACTACCACCAGAGCTGATGAAATCTTTGATGAGCTTTTTGCCAAGCTCTTTGAACACTAAGAGACCATCATGAAGAGGCAAGAGGCCCTTTTCTAAGACATGCTGAAGGCCTAAAGGAGGGCTATCATAGAGGATGTCTGTGCCATGTTGGAACAGACCTCCTTGGCTCAAAACCCTACTGACCCAAAATCATTCAAATCCGATCCCAAACCTACCTTTTATCCTGTCTATGGATCCACTTTCAGAGTTGAATCCAGAAATAAAGAACCTGCAAACACTGACATTATCCCACCATTGCCTATCCCATCACCTGAGTTCCTCAAAAATAGCTCACCAACAAATATCACTTTTGCCTTCACTTCCCAACTCGCGGATCCTTTCCAAGGGAAGAAGGTTAATCTTGAGATAAAGGCCTACATGGAGAAGATGGAGCGCTTGGAAAAGATGTTGTTGGGTATGAAAAAGAAAGAGGATCTGGTTGATACAGAATCCTTAAGCTTGTTCCCTAATGCAAGGGTTCCTCCCAAATTTAGGATGCCTGAGTTTGACAAGTTTAACGGAACTACCTGCCCCAAAACCTAACTTAAAGTATATGTGGGAGCCATGCATCCATTGGGTGTGGATAATCAATTTCTAGCCCAATTATTTCAACAATCATTGACCGGTACAGCTGTGAAGTGGTTTGTGGACTTAGATGTCGCCAAAAAATGGACTTTGGATGACATCTGCAATATCTTTGTTCAACAATATCATTACAACATCGAGGTCGATGTAACCAGAAGAGACCTCGAGACCACCAAATAGTATGCAAAGGAATCCTTCTCCTCGTTCCTTACGAGGTGGAGGAAGAAGGCTTCTCAGATGGTAAACTGACCTCCTGAAAATGAACAAATTGACATAATTGTCAAGAATCTTCTGCCAGTTTACCAAGAGAGGCTACAGACTCAATATTTGCCTTCCTTCAAAGCCCTTATCGCCACGGCTTCAAAAATTGAAGACTTGATTCAGAGTGGTCAGATTAAAGAAGAGACTGCATCAGGGTCAAGATACAAAAAGCCAACTCATCAGGGTAATGTCACTTCCTCAACGAATCAGAAAGGGGGGGAAGTTAATGCTCTAACTATCAAGAAGCCTATCAGGATTGAAAGGAGATAGTTTTCTAATCTTGGGGGTGTGCCTATGAGTATTATCCTTAAGAAGCTACTTGAGGGAAATATGGTGAAACTCCTTGAGCCAAAACCAATCCCTAATCCACTACCAAAAAATTACAACCCGAACGAGAGGTGTGATTATCATCAAGGACATGGGCACAAAACAGATGCGTGCAAGGCCCTTAGACAAAGAATTCAGGACCTTATTGACTCCAACGACCTGATATCACCAAAAGCCCGACCCAGCATCATCACCAACCCTTTACCTAACCACACAGTCAATGCCATAAATAATCATGAGGGAGTTTACCATGTCACCTTGATTGAGTCAAATCCTAGTTATTGCTGTGTCCTGGACATCACTAACCTAGTTAAGGAGATTGATGCCATCACCAGAAGTGGCAGAGTCATCCAGAGCCAACCAAGCCTAAACATTCAACCTATCCAACCCATACCTATACCTGCCAATAAATTGAAAGGGATTCTCGAACCAGATGAAGATCCCATTCTCAAATAACTCAAGAAAACATAAGCCAACATTTCAATTTGGAGTTTGATCCAATCCTCATATCCTCACCGCCAAGCTCTTTGCAAGGCGTTGAATCAGTGCCAAGCTCCAATTGACATCACACCAGAAAATCTTGTTGCTTCTGTTACCTCTGCTGCCAAAGGGGTGTCCATCACTTTTGGAGAAACTGACATTCCAGAAGGAGATCCTAGCCATAATAATGCCCTTTACATCACAGTGGTAACTCAAGCAAAGACTGTGCCAATGGTTCTAATTGATAATGGTTCAGCCTTGAATGTATGCCCTCTAAAAGTAGCAAGCTGCTTGGGACTGGAGGTTACTGATTTTACCCCTTCGAATCAGATAGTAAGGGCGTATGACAATACTAAGAGGGAAGTCCTTGGGGTGGCAATCATCGATGTGACTATTGGGCTAACATCTTTCACCATACCATTTCAAGTGATTGATGTACCTTCCTATTTTAACCTATTACTTGGAAGGCCCTGGATTCACTAAGCAAAGGCTATCCCTTCCTCCATACACCAGAAAGTCAAATTTCCTTTTAGAAATGGGGTTGTGACTATCAAAGGGGACATGCATGGAAGACTAGACATTCCAAGTTTTGTTTCTATTCTTGAGATTCAGCCTGAGCTGTCCACTTATCCACTATTTGGTTTCTCCTTCATTCAATACATTGAGGGTGAGGAGGGTAAAGAATTCATTCCATTTGATTTTGACCCCTTTGGGAATATTGTTGTTACTAACATGCTCCGCAAAATGAATTATTTTCCTGGTTTAGGTCTAGGAAGGAGCCAACAGGGCTTGAAGTCTTTCTTGGACTATCCAGATGCAACGCCACCATTTGGGCTAGGGTATGAGCCCACTGATGAGGATCTGGCAGAAATGGAAAATTGGGCTAAAGACAAAATAGCTGTCCTTGAAAGAGGTGAGGTTTATGACTGGCCTATGCACCCATACTTCAAAACTCTAAACGACTATTTTGTAAAGTAAGGCGACACAGTTTCTTACTGTAACTTTCCTGAGCCTTGGGTCTACCATATTACTAGAAAATTGATCCCCAGGTTTGAAATTTTTTCTGATGTCAGGCTTGAGATAGAAGACTGTGAACCAATCTACATGCTCAGTCAGGATTGGGAAGAGAACAGGGAGGCTAGTCTTTTTGATGAAGTGTTCATGCTCACTGTTGAGGAGGAGAAAACTGACCCTTCCACCTTAATTCAGCCCACTGAGACCGAGCTGTAAAATTGGTCTTTTGAGGAGAGCTCCTTTTATCCTTCTAAACCAGAATCCATACCCGAATCAGAGTCTCAGTCTGAGATAGACTCGTCTTTTGAATCTGAGTCTGTCTCTTTTATTTCTTCTGTTGATAATGTAACTGACCTTAAGGGTCTAACTTTTCAATTTGATGTAAATTGGGACATATCCCCATTTGAAATCAATAAAAATCATACTCTTTCCTCTTATGACTCTGTGTCTCTATTTTTCTTTGATGTTCTAACTTTTAAATCTGACATAAATGAGACATCAAGTAAAATGAAATAAATGAAATAAAAGATGACACAATTAAAGAGCCCATCAATGCTGGCACTCCTGACATACCAAAAATTACATTCATTGCATCTGCATGCATAAACAGGGATTACATTGAAAAGATGATCAGAGAATTTCAAGACTATTTTGCATGGCAACTGAAAGACATGACAGGGTTGGATCCAAGCATAGCAGTTCATAAAATCCCAATTTACCTAGGTGCTAAGCCCGTCAAGCAGAAATTGAGAAGACTCAAGACGGAATGGTCTATACCAATCAAAGAAGAGATTACCAAGCTACTGGACCATAACTTCATTGAGCCCATCAATTATCCATCCTGGCTGGCTAACATTGTGCCGATTCCTAAGAAAGATGGTAAAGTTAGAATGTGTGTGGATTACAGGGATATGAATAAAGCCTATCCCAAGGATGATTTTCCCTTGCTCACATTGATCTGTTGATAGACCGCATGGCAGGTTCTGAATTAGTTTCCTTAATCGACTTGGCTGTAGGGTATAATCAGATAATGGTTCATCCTCCTAACAAAGAGAAGACAACCTTTATTACTAAATGGGACACCTATTGCTACTGGGTTATGCCATTTAGGCTTAAAAATGCCGGGGCAACATACCAAAGGATGGTAACTACCATTTTCCATGACATGATGCATAAAGAAATTGAAGTTTATTTGGATGAAATGGTAATCAAAGGCACCACTATTGAAGAACATTCAGAGGCACTAAGGCAATTCTTCTTTAGACTTTGCCAGTACAACCTCAAGCTCAATCCCGCCAAATGTGTCTTCGGGGCCACATCTGGAGTATTCTTAGGCCACATGGTCAGCAAGAAGGGTATAGAAGTGGACCTTGCTAAATCAAAGACAATTCTAGAAATGCCACCTCTAAAAATAGAAAAGGAGATCAGAGGTTTCCTTGGATGGCTACAATACATTAGTCGATTCATCAATCAGTTGGCTGATATATGTGGTCCCATCTTCAACCTGCTCAGAAAAAGAGCCACCGAGTAATGGAATGATGACTGTCAGAAAGCTTTTGACCAGATCAAGCAATACTTACTAAACCCACCGGTACTACAGCCACAAAGGTTTGGAAAGCCTTTGTTGCTCTATCTATTAGTAACCGATGAAGCAATGGGGGCAATGCTTGCCTAAAATGCTCCTGACTCCAGCAAGGTAAATGCTATCTATTACTTGAGCAAAAGGATGCTGTCTCATGAGCTCAAGTACAGTTTTACAGAAAAGTTATGTCTTACTTTGGTATGGGTTTGCTACAAGCTGCAACACTACCTTTGCTCCTTTACAACGCATGTTCTTGTTGACAAGAGCCCTTTGAAATTCCTTATGGAGAAGTTGATTCTTGACAATAAGATGGCAAGGTGGATGGCTGTACTAGCTGCATATGATATGAAATATGTACAACGGAAAGCAGTTAAGGGTAGCATAATGGCTGATCAATTAGCTGCAGCCCCAGTAGATGATCATTGGGTCGAGCCTGAATTTTCTAATAAAGACATCTTGACAATTGACAGTGAAGTATGGAAGCTCTACTTTGATGGGGCATCTAACAGCAAAGGGTATGGTGCCGGCATTGTGTTCATTACATCGAGTGGGGAAAACCTACCCATAGCCATCAAACTAAACTTTGAAGTAACAAATAATGAAGCAGAGTATGAGGCATGCATCTATGGTCTTGAGGCAGCAATAAGGCTTAGAATCAATTGCTTTGAGATTTATGGGGATTCAAATATGATAGTTTCCTAAGCCTTGGGGAAGTGGAAGATCAGAGAAGAGCATTTGGTTCCTTACCATAAATGCCTAAATGAACTAGCAACCAATTTTCATGAACTGTCTTTCCATTATCTTCTAAGGACGAAGAACAGATTTGCTGATGCTTTGGCAACACTCGCCTTAATGCTTAATATAAGCGACGACTTCATAATCAGACATGTTACAATTGAAGTTAAGCATGAGCCAGGCTGCATGACTCATTGTTTGAATATTCAAGCGGTTGATAGCAAACCATGGTTTTGGGGATATCTTCAATTACATCAAGAATGGACTCTATCCTGAAGGGGCCTCTAAAACGGAAAAGAGGACTTTAAGACAATTGTCCAAGGGTTTCATCCCAAGTGGGGAAGTACTCTATAAACAGGTTTGGGATAATATCCATCTGAGATGTGTCACCGAAGCAGAAGCCCAACAGATCATGGAACGGATGCATGGTGGTAACGAAGGTCCACATATGAACGAAATTGCTCTAACCCGCAAGATCATGAATCAAGGTTACTTTTGGCTTACTATGAATCAAGATTGTGTAAGATATGTGCAGAAGTGCCATAAGTGTCAAATCTACACCAAACTTTAGAAGAAGCCTCCTGTACCTCTATCTCCTATTACCATGCCTTGGCCCTTTGCAACTTGTGGCCTGGACGTCATTGGCAAGATAAGCCCGAAGTCTTTTGGCAGGCATGAATTCATTCTAGTGGCTATTGACTATTTCTCCAAATGGGTTGAAGTTACACCTTACCAGATACTGGACTCCAAATGAGTAGCCCAGTTTATTTGTACCAACATCCTTTGTAGGTATGGGGTCCCTTTTGAGATCATCACTGATAATGGATCTCACTTCTAAAAGGTGGTTACTCAACTATTAAAGAAGGAGAAAATTCAACACCACAAGTCTTCTTCATGCAGACCTTAAACAAATGGCATAGTTGAAGCCACAAACAAGACCCTTAAGAATATGCTTCAGAAGATGGCTGACAACCATAAGGATTGGCACCTACACTTGTCATATGCCTTATAGGGATACAAAACCATGGTACGTACTCCAACCGGTGTAAGACCTTACTCTTTGGTATATGGGATGGAAGTCGTCTTGCCAATCGAGGTAGAAGTCAAGTCAGCTCGCATTCTAGGGGAGAGTCAGTTGAACGAAGTGGAATGGGCGAAAGGCTACCATAATCAACTTCTAGCCATCGATGAAAAGAGAATGGATGCCTTATATTAGATGCAAGGTTATCAACAAAAACTGGCTAGACACTTTGATAAAAGAGTCAGAGATAGAGGATTACAAGAAGGTCACCTTGTCTTGAAAGAAATAAAGGCACCTGTTCATGATCCAAGGGGAAAATTCAGACCTAACTAGAGTGGACCGTTTGTGATCAAGAAGATCTTATCTGGAGGAGCAGCAATCCTGACGGACTTGGATGGCATAGAATTTGCTAGCCCATGCAATCTGGATCAACTCAAGAGATATTTTGCATAAGCATCCTTGTAATTCATGCATAGCATTTGCAATCATTGTAAAATCATGCTCAACATTCACATTTTTTCCTCAAAGTCAAAACTACGTGGACCTAATTCTCCATAAAGAGGAAAAAGAATAAAAAATCATGAATCATTGTAAGGAGATACGTAGGCAGCCCATGTGGGTTTGGTCCAATTCATTAATAAAATTTTCATTTCACATTCAATCAGCTCTTAATTGTGTCACACAAAAATGAAAACAAGCTTGCTAAGTTGAAAACCCGAAAGGGCGGCTTAGGCAAAAGTTAGAGCAACAAAAGAGATAAAAAACGAATGATGTCTTATTTGTCTCATTTAAATTTTTGGAACATTAAAAGAAAATAAAGACTTAGAAAAAATTTATCCTAAGCTAAAATAACAATCATGACTCTTCCTCTATCTCCTCAAGAATAGCAGCCCTTCTAACCTTCTCTGATTTCTATAAGTTGGCTATCCACCAGTCAATATATTGCATAGATTTACCGCCTTGGTCAATAGGGCGAACAACATAAAAACCCCTTACCCATCCATTTCTGACAGCTCGAGCAATGGTCTCAGTAATCAGAATAGATTCAAATAGAGTGCCATCTGGGGCACACCTTGACTATGTCCCATTTGACGCATAACCCTGGTAGCTTGGTAAAATGTCACCATTCTCAACCCCAGCAGGTAGACCATCTTATAGCCAAAGCTCATGGTCATGAAACTTCTGATCTTGTACCATTCGCACCTCTATAGCAGGTCATCAGAGTCCAGCTCCATCAACCATTTTGTCCACTCTTTCTCTAAATTCTGTTTAATCACAATGGTTCGGGTCCTATACCAGGAAGCAGAATAATCCACCTTGGTGGGAGGTCCCACTATCCAGAGATGATCTCTCAGCCAAATCTAAAAAGTGCAAAAGAGATAAGCATAAAGAAAACACATGAACTAAAATTCAAAAATCAGAATTCAACCTGAAGAATAATAGGGCTAATTGACCACGGCCCATCAGAAGTGCAAGACCTGTCTAAACTCATAATGGTCTCAACCAGCACTATAGCTACGATGGATCTCCCTTCTTCCATTTGCAGAATCAGCTCAGTGACTCTAGCATCCCCCCAACCAGTAGGGCTCACAAAAATATATTCGGTAGTCAGACAGAAGGATAGAGCCCGTATCCTTAAATGAAACCAGCCATCATCCTCAAAATCCTTAAGATCATGGAATTTTGCTATCACAACAGTTAGATCTACCTAGTTATCCACTACCATGGGACTAGCAGCCTCTGTACTTAAGTCAAAAAGTCCCTTGAAAGAGTTGAAATATCCTACTTTCTCAATAAGAGTAGCCAGCATAGCTTTTGGATCAGATCTGAGTAGCACAGAAAACTCCTCGAATGTAGGACACATCTCTTCCATAGATGCCCCAAATATGAAGACATGGGCAGTTGGATCCCAAAAGTGTAAGCAGGTGCGCAGAAATTCCCAATCAATCTTTATACCTCTTAAAGTGGGCATAGTGCTTACCCCATACTTTTCCAGATTAATTCTCTCCACTTTGGTAAGGTTCTTGCACCATAAGAACATTGCGTGGCTCAAATAAGGCTCCATTGTGAGGAATAAAAATAAATAAAATTGATGGAGAGCAAAAAGTGACTGAAAATGACTTTTAGAGGCTCAAAAATCGATGGTACGGACTGAGAAATGGACAGATTTTCTTAAATAGGCCAATTTTTTGCCTGCCAAAGCCGTGCCGCCCACCATTCCCCTGCCATCTTGTGCCTCCATCTGCCTCTTTTTCTCCAAACAGTTTTTACCATTATTTCTTAAAATTTCAAGCTTAAAATAATTTATTTTTCTCAAAATCAGAGCAGAAACGATAGAAAAACGCAAGGTATAGCACAATGGAATCCTATTCAGTCAAATATCTGCATCCATACCATGCACCCATTTCATCCACAAACATCCATAAGTCATACATGTCATACATCTAAAATGTCACATAAGCATAAAAAGTGCATACATTCAAAATATCATGCATACATTCAAAAGAGTGCATCATCCTCAATACATGTATACATGAAAAAGCAAAAGCTAACAAAACAGGTCGCTAACAACCACGGCTGGGTCTGCGGCGTCCTCGCCTGGACATCTCATGCTCGTGACTATCCTCTGACAAATCCCTATCATGCAGAAAGGAGGTCAAAACAAATGCATATCGGCCTAAGAGATCATAGTGATAGCGAACGAACTCTATGGGAACCTAGGGAAGAAAGGAAAGTATATGAGAATCACTACAAGGCAGACATACAAAGGGCTAAAAGTACCAGCTTTGCAAAACTTTTTACCTCTGTAACAGTCTCAGGGATAGTAGGGAAGAAGGTTGGACAATCATCAGGAAGATGAAAATGTTGTGATCGGCCATCATAAGAAACATAATCCAGATGAGCTGGCAAACGGATAAGACTAGCAGGCAAGGGAATCAAATTAGTCGGGCCTCCCACTGAAGCATCTGGAGCTGGGGTTGGAGTTGAACCACTAGTCCCTGAAGGACCAATCCCAGAAGGATTAGCTGCAAAACCTGAAGGGCCAGCCATAACACCTGAAGGTCTAACTCTAGGACCCATGCTGCCAATCGGAATGGTACTGCCGGCTTGTGGAGAGAGGAAGCTCCCAACTCTGGAGGGAGGACCTCGGAAAGATGCTGAGCTAGATCCTTGATGTGACGGTCCCCGCAACCTATCCAAGGGAGGTGTGCCCCGCATCAAGGATGCCTTGTAGAACTCATCATAGTCCATGTCAGGCAACAGGTAATCCAGACAGGAAACTCCGACAGCCCAATCATCCTCTCCTAGGATAGCTAGCCCAAACCTTCTGTCTGCTGGAGGGGACTATGGCATAACTCTCTCTCTCATAACCTGTGCCCTTACCCTCTCTCCCAAGTAGAACATCCTCAAAGACTCACAATGGAGCAAGAGTTGACAAGAGGACAAGTCCATGCTAGACCTGATCCGGTAAGGAATCCACTCTGCGAACCTGATAAGTGGCAACCATCTCACCTGCAAACGGATTGCAATATAAGCAATAAAAGATAAATAGTAAGATTTGGGTTAAGATCAACAAAGGAATACCTAGTCTATGGTCACAGTAGCAAAGTCCTGTCTGCAATGATCAAATGACTGTGCCATGAAGGAATATCTGTTGGACGCCCTCCAAATACGTCCGTTGGGGGTCAATAGCAGTAGGCTCTCTCAGTGATGGAGCTAGTATCGAAAAGTGCTCATAAGCCCAGTATTACAAGAAATAGAATTTTGTCAGTCACTAGGTGTGAGGCCTCGCCTGAGCACTGGTCTAATTCGCCGAGGAATCGAAATGCTCTTTGAGAGAAACTCCACGATTGAAACTCGCTGTGAGTTCAAAAAATTGATTTTTGTAATTTAAAAGTTGTGAAAGTGAGTCGCCATTTTAATTTATTTATTTTAATTGGGAAAATTAAAGAAAAACCCAAATTGATTGACTCCAAAAATGATTTGATTTTATCCCAATGGAAAATGCACCAATCTGTGAGTGACCAAGGAGGGTTCGGGGATTAGGTTTTCGTAATTACACAATTGAGAAAATATATTTTCTCCAGTTTGGCTAAAATTGCAAAATAACTCTTGAAAAAGGAATTTTTATGTATGCATGAACAGGAATATAATGATGAATGAAACAGATATATATGATAAAATGAAATAAAATGGTAATAAATAAGTAAAAGAATAAATCCTACTTAATAGCAGCCTGCGTATCCCATCGAATAGGAATCAAACCACACGCAGTTCTCCCTTCTTGTAAAAGAAGGGTTTTGAAAAAAGGTGTTGGTTTGCTTATTAATTTAATTCTGATTCTTAAATTAATAAATTTTAGATCTTTTCTATTTTAGACCTAAAGAGAATTCTAGATCTGAATTTAGAATTTTGAAAATGAATAAAAGGAATTATACCTTTGCTTTCCTTGATTTTCATATGAACAAGGTAAGCTTAACTCCGGATCTAAGCTCCACCTTGAATTCAAAAGACTTGGAATCTGAATCTAAAAGCAATAAGTATATCAATATAAGAGAGAATTTTTTCCTTGGAATCCCCCCTCCCCCAAATGAGCTGGAAGGAGGCCCTATTTATAGAGCTGCTAGGGGGGTGCCGGCGGTACAGACGGCGATGTCAGCATGTCGTCGGCAGCACAGGCGGCACCGACGATGTGCCAGGCATCCGGGTGGCACATTAATTGTGTTGCCTGGCTGTCGGCATAAATTCCATACTGCTCAAGGCGGCACGGCAGATATGCCACCCATATGGCGGCATGAAAGGTATGCTGCCTAGACAGTGGCACGTCAGGTGTGCCGCCCAAGGCAGCGATGCACCTCTCATGCGTTGGTCGGCTAGTTCAACCTGTTTTCCTGCTTTTCATTTGTTTAGGGTTCATTTTAGTTTCGATTTGAGCTTGGTTTGATTCTATGAGTTTGTAACTGAAAAGCAGTCGACTGGAGGTGAAAGATTCATGAAATTTATTTGTACGAGACCACTATATGCATAACGCACTATTCTTAGTTGGTGTCAAGCTGTAGCTGGATCATAAGGTGCAAATTTGAGGGTTCACACTAGGCAAAGATCATATAATAGAATACCAGAGTGTAATACTTACCTCGAACACAATGGAGGTACCACCATGGTCGCAAAGCATGCCACGGGAAATGCTGCACAGCTCATGATACATAGCACAAAGGGCTGCACCTCCCCAGTCAAACTCCCCGATCTCATCCAAATTCTCCAAGGATAGCAGGACATTCAAATTTATGCTGTCCTTGTTGTTATGCAGAAAGGTACAGCTCAAGATAATCAAGGTGCAAAGTCTAGCACCCTGATCAACACCATACTGGCCTAGAGTCTGACCCATGGTCATCAAAGCCTGATGAAGCCAAGAGCGTGGGACATTGAGGTTCCCATGAGGGGGATTAGCCCCAATCAAAGCGGTCATCTCTATAGAAGAGCGCTCGATCCATGAAGAATAAAACTTGAGAGGACGAGATCTGAAATGCATACTAGTAAGCATGCTCCACTCGAAAGGAGTGACTGTCATCTCACCTCAGGAAAGGTGGAATGTGTTTATAGTATCCCACCAATGCTCAGCCAGTGCCCGGACCACAATGGTGTTAACTGGCTGCTTGATGTCCAGCTCCAGCCACCTGAGCAAGCCAGACAGCTCGAGGCTTAGATAGATAGCCTCCTAATTATTCAGATAAATGCGGACCAGCTCTATAACACTACAGCTTCCCCTGGGCCTCAGTTGTACTCTCTGTAATTTTTGAAAAAAAATTATTATTACTATTAATAATTATCAAAATTCTTACTGACTGTCTAGGGAAAGGAAAGCATACCTGAAGAGATCTAGTGTAGCTGACATGACGATTTGGTTCCTTTAACAATGTCTCCGGGTCCTGAGCACCCACTGTTGGCTAATTGAAGATTTCCATATTTGAGAGAATAAAAAAGAGAGAAGAAAATTTTTAGAGAGAAAAGTGAAAGCTAGAGAGAGAGAAAGAAGAGAGAGAAAGTGAAAATGAACTTATGAGAAAAGTGAAGGAAGTGAAGGTTTATATAGAAGTAGAGGTAGGCCCCCCCTCATAACATCTTTTTATTTTTTTGATTTGCAGGTCCAGTTCACGTGGTTTTGCCATAACAGGCTCATTTTAAGTTGGAATTCAGTTTCATCTGAAGTAGTGAATCCGCATGATTTTTATCCATCTCCCGAAATAGACGGGATCTCGATCGAAGTTTAGAATCTCCTAAAATTACAGAAAAACTAAAAATTCAAAAATAGCTTGAAAATTGGAAAACAGTCCAAACAGAGTTAGAATAGCCAAAAATAAGATATAAAGCTCTTCATAACTCCCAATACTAAAAGGGACATTCAGAATGCTTAAAACGACATCCTAAGCCTTTCGATTCACACTTATCAAATTCAGCCTCTGTTTGGCCGAATCAGATAAGGGGGGCAGCTGTGAACCCTCAAAATTGCACCTTCAGTCAACCGTCTTTCAGTTACAAACCCACAAGATCAAACCGAGCTCAAATCAGAACTGAAACAGACTCGAAACGAATGAAAAATTAGGAAGTAGGTTGAATTGCGTGAGAGGCGCGTCGCCGTTTGGCGGCACGCATTTCATGCCGCTGGCAGGATGGCACTCCTACTGTGCCACCATGGGTGGTACTGAATTGGTGTTGGCAGCTAGGTGGCACACTTAACGTGCTGCCGGCGACGCGTTGACGATGCCGTTCGTACTGCCGGAACCCCCTCTGGAAGCTCTATAGATAGAGCCTCATTCAAAGGCAGTGGGCACGCATTCCAACACATTCAAAAGGAGTTGAGACACATTTCAAAGCATAAATCCTCTCTTATACTAATAGACTTGTTGTTTTTAGATCTAGATTCCAAGTTTCTTTTGAATTCAAAGTGGAGTTGAGATCCGAAGCAAGGCTCGTTCCATTCATTCGAAAGTCAAGAAAAGCAAAGGTATAATCTCTTTTTTTTATTTTTGAAATTCTAAATTCTGATCTAGAATTCTCTTAGGGTCTAAAACTGAAAAGATCTAAAAAACTTGTTAATTTAAGAATCAGAATTAAATTAATAAGCAAACCAGCACATTTTTAAAACCCCTCCTTCGCAAGAAGGAAGAACTGCGTGGAGTTTGATTCCTATTTAATAGGATACGCAGGTTGCCATTCTGGCATCAACTCCAAAATCCTTTTTTATCAATATTCTTGTTTTCTTTTTTAGTTTGATTTATTTATATTAACCTTTTATTTATGATTTTATATTAGTTTAGTTTGGGAAATGTGTGCTTTTCCTAGTATCCATAAGGGCTAGAGGAAAGATCCTTTTTATTTCAAATATTTTGATATTGTAATAATTAAGTAGGATTTATCTTGCTTATTTATTGTCATTCC
>CANTUT010000532.1:5000-165000 GCA_947687605.1 Reutealis trisperma | reverse complement strand
CAAAATAATACAATATATAAGGTAAACACAAGGATTATTCTCAAGATGGTACTTGCAGTAATTAAACATTTTCAATCAATGTTGTCAATTTAGTTCAATGGCTCATTTCAAATGGAAACAGTATTTTTAGCAAAAATATCACTTTCTTAGGAGCAGAATGCTTCCCACACATATTAATTCAAGAGTGGTAGCTTGAGCCTTGCTTACTCACAATTATCACATTACATAAGACTGATCAAGTCTTACGGTTAGGCATTTTCCCCTAACAGAGGTTGGGTACTCTCATCCTACTCATAGACATATACCAAGTGCATAAGGTCTGATGTGTTTCCCCACATCATAAAGGGGATTTCTGCTTATCAATAAGTATTCAATAGGATATTCATTTAAGATTTACGTCAAGAATTTCAATGAACATAACACGATTTCGATATTCAATGATTATCAAAAAACATCATGTCAATAGGTTCAATGAACAATTCAAACTTGTCAAGGAGTCAAGAAGCATCATATCCAATGGTTCGATATTCGATAAATAGTTTATACTCACCAAGGTATTGAACAATTTAGCAATTACGGTTTGAAGGATAAAGGTTCAAAACATATATTTCAAGGCATATTATATTATTAAGTACTCACCTTGGACTTCTTTGCTCCTATTACACTTGACTCTTGAGGCCAGTAGTACTCTTCACACTTGTGACAACATCCTTACCCTTGCCTTTAGACTCTACACATTTGCAATTTAATTCCACATCAATCACCATTAAAGCCAAGATATACTACACATATACCCGTTACTAATCTTAACATTTTCCTTAGTCATTCTTTAAATGGCCAAGGTTATACATTGTAGGAAGGATAATTCCTTTCCTCCAAATCTCACATTTCAACTTTGAGTACAAACAATACAAACACATTCTATTTTTCAATAGAACCAATTTTATTTCTACCATTAGATTCCATAAATAAGTCTAGTTCATTAATTTTGGAGAAATTCACTTCTATCAATTGGATTTAAAAAATAACATTATACAAATCATCTAATTCCATTCTTAAGCTTGATTTTCCCTTTACTTTTTATGAATTCAAATTCAATACTTAAAATTTCTAATTTTCCCATAAAACCCTAGAATTTGGAGAAACTATTAATTCTCCACCAAATCATCAAATCTTCAAATTCATCATAGAACTATGTAATTAGCATAACATAAAACCCATATAATCATTCAATTGTCAATATCTAGCACAAAAGTTCAAGTTCCCTTAAGATGTTCAAATCTTAACCCAAGCTTCTAATGTTCACTTTAATACTTCTAATTCATTATTCTTCATCTAAAGCACCCATGGATGTAATCAATCATAATTTAGAATATTTCCATGGCTATTCACTAACATGGCCGAATTCCCATATAAGGTGCACAAAAGATTTTTCAAGCAACCTAGTCGCCAAAATCAACTTTCAACATAGAAAGAAAGAGATGATCAAGATTCCTTACCTTGATTAGCTTTGATTTGCTAAGGTTCTTGGTGTAGAGAAAGAACTTCTTTTTGTCATGGTAGAATTTTTGGTGTAGAGATAGAAAAATGAAGGTTGTAACATAAATTTTTCATATATATAATAATAAGTTGGATGGTGGAGATTTGATCAAGTTCAACCCAATGGTTAAAATTTAACCTTGATGGATGGCTATGATTCAACCATCCAACAATTGCTACTGGGTCTCCAAACTCTCCACAACAATCTGAAATTATTTAGCAACAATTTTAACACATGTAATTGCACACAATGGGTTAAAACATGAATTTATTGCATATGAAAAAGACCACAAATATATATAACATAATTTCTTCATTATTAATCATTTTGTATTTAAATTTATTTTTCTTAGTGATCATTTTGATTATTATTAACATTTTTATCATTTTTTTTTTAATTTGATAAATTAGTGAAAAGCCTTGCATACCCTTTATTGAAAATATGTTTAATTAAAATATAACATGTCTTCAATAAACTAGAAAACTTTATTAAAAATGTTCTTAATAATAAATTTTTTTAATAAGAATTAAAATTTTCTTAATTTTTAATAAGAATTAAAAATTTTATTAGAGAAAGTTTTAAAATAATAATTTTCATTCTAAAACATATTTTCTTTGAAATTAATAATTAGCTAATTAAAAAAAGTATGTTTAATTAATTTTCTTAAAGAAATGTTCTTAATAATAATTTTCTTAAAAAAATTTACTTTTTTAAAATTAATAATTTGATAAATTTAAAAAACAGTATGTTTACTTAATTAAAAAATATTTTTTATAATGATTAATTTTTTGGATTATTGAAATTTTAAAACACTACAATAATTTAAATAAATAAATTATTATTAACTAAATGTTAAAAATTACCCAAAATATAATAAAATTAAACAAATTAAACTAAACTTAAGCAAATTAAACTAAATTTAAACAAACTAAAGAAATTAAAATTAAAATTAAAATTAACACCTACCTAAATGGAGCCCAATGGAATGGCGAGGAATGGACTCACTCAACAGCCTCTACCCTAGGCACTGGACGGTGACAAACCAGACACTGAACAAAGGAGGAACAAAATGGCACTGAATAGGGGAAGGAAAAAAAATGAACAAGTATAAAAAAAAAAAAAAATTACCTTTCACAATTGGCAGTAGAGAGGACTTCTTCGATCATATACTGAGCCGGAGCAACGAGCGACTACCAGCCGGAGTGAAAGAGAGACAGAGATTAGAGAGAGAGAGAGAGAGACTCAGAGATAGAAAGAGGGATGGGGACGAGGTGGTTTATCAAGAGGTTAAGAGAAAAATATGATATGTTTTTAGGTTAATATTAGTAACGCTAGAACAACTTCCCATTGACATCACAAATAAATAAAATGACAAAAAATAATGTGTTATATCAATGGCTTAATGACGTGAAACAAGCGTTGTAAAAGTCAAATGCACCACTTCACTTTGAAGATAATAGCGATGACCACATTGCTAAATGATCACAATTTTTGTTTATAGATTTTAAACTGCATATGATAATATTTTGTGACCCTATCATTGCTGCATCGCTAAATAACAACACCGTCTCGTCTTTATTTTGTCATTAAAAAAGTAGCCAATTTCTTTCCAAATCACACGAAAAGTAACAACATTATAACTATGCTTGTTCCGCGTCGCAATTTTTTAGACATCACAAATGCATTGTAAGATCATTACTATCCAAATGCCTTGTAAGATCATTACTATCCACTAACTTTGCAAAACCATAATACTTTCATCATCTGAGGTCGCTATGGTGTCACTAATTTGCAACACCTATGTTTGCGTCACAAGAATGCACTACTATTAATATGTTTTATGGTGGTGAACTCTAAAAATCCTCAATTATTGCTAGCTATATATTTTGTGTTTGATTTCCTTTGGGTTTCAACTACTTAGCCTTAATTTCTTTAATGATTTATCTTTTGGGCCTTACAACCTTTTTGGGCCTATGTAAACAAAGGCTTAATATAATATCTTACCTCACCATCTAATGGCTTTAGTTTAGATTATTCGAGATTTCTCGTGTGGTATGAGAGCCAGTTCTATATCCTTAATATTCACATGTGTGAACTTGAATATATGAATATGTTTGTCCCTCAGTCTGCCTATATCACATACTAGTTAAGTGAGAGGGAGTGTTAAGGTCAAAAAAAAAAGAGACACAGCTTAAATTTTTAGATTGAATTCGAAATTTCTCAAAAAAAAAATGCAAAAGAAAGAATATTGTCATGAAAAATAATTCGTTTTACAAATTTTCCTCAACTATTAAAAAGCAAATTTAATTAGATTCCATGAGTTTATAATAAATTGAGTTTTACAATACCAAAAAATCTAAACCACTTAAGTTGAATTCAAGGACGAGTTTAAAAGGGTTTGAGCCCAAACTCTTTTTTTTTTTTTTTTTTAATTTTTCAATATGTTAGTTATATAAAAAATTGTAAAGTATATATAATTAGACTTAAGTAATTAAAATTGCCCCTCAGAAAAATCCATTAAAGCACCCAAAAAAAAAATCTTTTATATCATACACCTCTTATATTGTAGAAAATATAATGATTAGTTATAGTATTTTTAGTTTTTATTTTAATAGGCTAAAATAAAATTATATTGACATCATTCATTGTATTTGAATTTTAAAAGTAAATAATAATAGTTTTTTTTTTAATAATGAGTTTTGAGACAATATTATTTTTTTAATAATTATGTGGATCTAAACTAGATGTGAAATTTATTAACAAAAATAAAATCAAGTAATATACTTAAAAGTAAAAAAAAAAAATCAGAAAATTAGATGCAGTTTAAAAAAAAAAAATTTGCCCCAATAAAATGGCTCTAGACCCATCCCTAATTACCTTTCTTATTATAAAGTATTCATATTTCTTATTATTAATCAATGTGAGATTAACCACACATATTTCATTCTTTATATATTTAATATTTTCTTTCAAGTGATAATTAGGTAAACTTTTTGTGTTAAATCTAGTTGATACTTGATAATTAAGCATATGATGCCCTAAATGCCATATGAGAATTATCCATATATAAAAAGTATAGATCTCAATTTTGATACCATGTCAAAGTAATTGAAATTGATATGTTCAACTCATAATTTTAGTCATGGATTAAAATTTATGTCCAATCTACGAACAATTACTATATAAATAAATAAAAGAGAAAACATATATATTTAATAGTTGAATTAAATATTGCCAAATAATTGATGAATATAATTTAACGGGCCTTTTTCTTATCGGGTCAATCTAAATCCAACTTGAATTAAGTCTTGTTTAGATCAAAGGATTTAATGCTTTTCGCCACATAAGAGCTAATCGTATGTTAAAATGAATTAATCCCTAAATTAGGGGGCTCCACTCATTAAACAAAGTTGGGTATGATAGTCAACTAGCTCCTATAGTAAAACATTCTCTTACATTATAGACTTAAATATTTATTTAATAAATTAATGCATGTACTATTTTAAAAAATAGATTGAGATTCAAAGCACCTCTACTATGCTAAAAAAAACCAAAGAAAAATCTCTTACATGACTAGTTTAAATATTCACATCCACGAACTCCATCTGCGAAGGTACCGGGAAGGTTGCTAAGAGCTCTCCTTTACTCGGTAATAGTAACTGAATCCTTTTAATTATTATTTTTTTCTCTTTTTTATGTAAGTGATGACGTTAACATAGTTCAACTTGAAGGAGAAAAAACACTCAAAAACAAAATAAGAAGGTGACGTAAGTTTCCATACGTGGGTGCCACATACGATGACGTGTAATTCAAACGCACAATCGACTTAAAAAAAAAGTAGTGATCACGTGCAACCAAGCATACTTTTAAAAGAGATACACTTCCACTCACGTATGAGGGCTTCCGTCCCAAGCAATAAGTTTCAAACGTGGCATTATTACATTGGTTCAACTCCATGCGAAAAGATTAGTATTGACTATGAGTCTATGACCTTCCAAGTAGGAATAAAGATATTTGAAAAAAAAAAAAAAGTAGTAAATAAAAATTGAAGAAACAGTCAACGAACCCAAGAGGAGTTGAGCCGACTTTCGAAAACCGACGAGGAAGGTGACGAAAGCAATGACAGAAGATATAACACGTGTCATCTCTTCATTTTAACTGGTGGACACGTGTCATTGTCTACGGCTGCGGTCAGCTGGGAAAAGAACAGGACAATACCCACGTTTTGGTTATACACATACGACCCCACCTGACACTAAAAAGCGTTTTCTTTTTATTTTTTTTTTCCTTGCCCTTTATAAAATCCGTCTCCCCTTTTCTCACTCTTCTTCGTGTTCAACTCTCAAGCGAACAACAGCAGCATATAGCATTAGCGGCGGCGACACAGAGAGAGAGAGAGAGAGAGAGAGAGAGAAGATAATCTAAAAAGAATAAAAGAAGAAGAAGAAGATTAACAAAGAAAACAAGAGGAAATGATCAAGGGAGCTGAGCTAGAGTTACCTCCTGGGTTCAGATTTCATCCCACAGATGATGAATTGGTGAATCATTATTTGTGTAGGAAATGCTCTGGGCAGCCTATTTTTGTTCCGATTATTGCTGAAATTGATCTTTATAAGTATGATCCATGGCAGCTTCCAGGTAATTTTATATTTTTTTTATTTAATTTTAATTTGGTTTAAAGATCTTGAAATTCCATTAATTGATTGCATCAATTCAATTGGTGGAATTAATTATAAGTTGGGCAATTTCCCACTCATTTCTGTTTAAGAGAAATACTGAAAAAATTGTTGGATCATTCAGATCTAAATATGGGTTAGCTTCAAGATCAAATTTTATTTAATTTTTAAATTTAAATTTGAATTTTATTTGCATTTGTTGTTGAATGTTGAGTAAGTTTTGGGTGTTTGTGTTTCAGAAATGGCTTTTTACGGTGAAAAAGAATGGTACTTTTTTTCTCCAAGGGACAGAAAATATCCCAATGGTTCACGGCCGAACCGGGCAGCTGGAACCGGATACTGGAAAGCCACCGGAGCTGATAAACCCATTGGTCGGCCCAAACCACTTGGAATAAAGAAAGCGCTGGTGTTTTATGCTGGAAAAGCTCCAAAAGGAATTAAAACCAACTGGATCATGCACGAGTATAGGCTTGCCAATGTGGATAGGTCTGCAGGCAAAAAAAGCAACCTCAGGGTATATATTATATAATTTAACCAAAATTCTAATTATTAATCTTTAGCTGATAGATTGGCCCTTGATTACAAATAATAATGATGATCTTTTTGTAATTGCAGCTTGATGACTGGGTATTATGCCGAATATACAACAAGAAAGGAGAGAAGCATGGCCCTGTGGATAGAAATAAATTAATAGAATACCCAGAATTGGAGGATCAGAAACCTAACATTCTAATGTCAGCACCAACTTCAATTACCAACCATAACAACGACTTATCAGTGCAAATGGATACATCTGATTCCATACCTAGATTGCATACGCATACAGACACAAGTTGCTCAGAGGAGCATGAGCTATCACCTGATCATAAGGAAGTCCAGAGTGAACCCAAATGGAATGAGTTGGACGGTAACGTGTTGGATTTTGGTTTCAATTACGTACAAGATCGGTTTCAGGATGACCCTTTTGCTTCACAAGTTCAGTTCCAAATGGATCAGCTCTCGCCTTTGCAGGACATGTTCATGTATTTACAGAAGCCCTTTTGACCATTGCAAGGAAAAAAGAAAGAAAAAGAAAAACAATTTTTTTGTTAATAGGATACTATTACGTGGGCCTAGACAATCTTTGTTCGTGAGTATGCACGGATGGGCGGTGGTTTCGACACACTCAAAATTACTGGGGTTTAAAAACAAAAGAAATCAATAGGAGGCTAGCTATGGCTGGTAAATGGGGCCTACTTAATGTTAATATTGTAATGGTTCCAGTAGGAAAATTCTTAATTACTTGCAATTTGTAGAACAATTTATTTGATTAATCAAAAAAGAAAGTCTTAGACAACCTGATTGATTTTGACAATATAGGCTTAGGGGGGATGAACAATTGCAATAACCACCGGATCAGCAAGTTGTTTATGAGTCGGTGTGCAGCCATGGTCTTGACTGTCCAATGTTTGACTACAGTCAACATTCTCTGGAATCTGACGCCAAAAGGATTATATTTTTTGTAAATATAAATATACTTTTATAAATTGAAAATTACATATTTCTCCAATTATTATCCAGATAAAAAATAGGGAAATAAAATAAGTCCATAAAGGACAAGAAAAATGCCTCTGACTAAAACTTATAGAGCATGTTATTTTATGGTCAATTCATTTGAAATACCATCAACTTGTCAATTTTTATAATTTTATTCTATTTTTTAAAAATAAGCTGTTATAGCGTAAATTAATAAATTTATTCACAACTAAACTCGCAGTCAAAATATTCTCCATTTCAGTGTTGTAATCACTTATAATTTCTGTAATATAAAAAAATTACACAATATTTCTCTCAATTTCAAGTCAATTAGAGACAACAACATTGTTATTATATGCTTAAGCTCATTTCACCTCTATTTTTTATAATTAGTGATACTCTTTTGACTTAAAAATATTTAATATTGACATAACAAGTGTTTTGCCTATCCGGACAGTATGATTATAAATAAATTTATCAATATGATGTATAGTAATATATTTTTAAAAAATATGATGGAATTATAGCAATTTTTGGATGGTAGAAAAAATTAGTGAGAAATAGGATTGTTAGTATATGCATCTTTAATGCAATGCAAGCCTAATTAGATTCTCTTACCAATGAACATAATTAGCACAATTTGCTGGCCAAGGTAATTGGCAACCTATTTGTGCAACATTTACATTAAAAATAACATAATTTACATGGATGTGCTTGAATATAGTGATACTTAAGTTCCTATGGGATAATTTCATACTAGAAAAAGAAATAAACATAATGGCTTGTCAGATCCTAACCTTATTCTCTAGCCTACTCTATATATCAAGTCTTTGGCAGCTTTCATTATCTACTTGATAGAGCTCCAAAAGGGTCCTTTGTTGTTCTTTTGACAAGTCACACACACACACACACACATATATATATATGTACATATACATATGTATATGTATATGTATACGTATACGTATATGTATACATATACGTGTATATATATATATATATATATATATATATATATATATATATATATATATATATATATATATAATTACCGATACTCTTAAGCTTAAGCTTAATTCACCTCTATTTTTTATAATTACTAATACTCTTTGACTTAAAAATATTTAATATTGACATAACAAGTGTTTTGCCTATCCGTAAAGTATGATTGTAAATAAATTTATCAATTTGATGTACAGTAATATATTTTAAAAAATATGATAGAATTATAGCAATATTTGGATGGCAGAAAAAATTAGTGAGAAATAGGATTTTTTAGTATATGCATCTTTAATGCAATGCAGGCCTAATTAGATTCTCTTACCAATGAGCACAATTAGCACACTTTGCTTGCCAAGGTAATTGGCAACCTATTTGTGCAACATTTATATTAAAAATAATAGAATTTACATGAATGTGCTAGAATATACTAATGCCTAAGTTCCTATGGAATAATTTCATACTAGAAAAAGAAATAAACATAATAGCTTGTCAAATCCTAACCTTATTCCCTAGCCTACTCTATATATCAAGTCTTTGGCAGCTTTCATTGTCTACTTGATAGAGCTCCAAAAGGGTCCTCTGTTTTTCTTTTGACAAGTCACTACAAGAAGAAGTATGAAGAGAGGATTTGGAAGCTTATCTGGACAAGGAACAAATTAATCTTTCCATGCCTGTTTCTTGGGAGATGAGATATTCTGTATAGAGAACAAGCAATAGGACAAAGGCCTTCAAACTTGTGTATTGCACATTTGCAGTCAGTCACAATGGTATGGCCTTCGCGGAATTTCCATGTAATGCATAGATAGGCTTCCGTCAAAGACACGCTGAAGCAATATGTTAACTGCTTCAACGGCCATTCTTTTCTCCCTCCGTTTTATGAGTAGGTTGGTTGCTGGTGTATATGTGTGCAAACATCTAGGACCTTGGAACTATGAAGCTCTTGCATGCTTTGAAGCGATTATATAGAGCAGAAGGTTAGTTTTGACATGAGAGTGTCGATGTAATTAGAAAGTGTTGAAGATCCTTCTGGGAGTGTTAAAGATCCTTTCCTATACAGCTGTATAATGTCTTCTTATTTTGTCATATGATGCAGTTTAGGAAGTTGTCTTTATGTATTTTAGGAAGACAGAATTTTATTTCTTATATTGAGGTGTGATGTTAGCCTTAAGTTTCGTCCTGTATTGTGTATATAAGCAATGGTTGTAGATTAATAAGATACAAGGGAGAAAATTCACTCAACTTAAATTTCACATGGTATTAGACCTTTACCACACATAAAAGCATAAAACATGTTTATCAATTCAGATGAATCACCTAAAGTGGGAATCAAGGAAAAGGGGAGTCAAGAAGATTCTTCATACATCCTGCACCCATTAGACCATCCAGGATTGGTATGTGTTATGGTGCCATTCACTGGTGACAATTTTGCTCCATGGAAACAGCTTTATATTTGAAAAACAAGGGAGGCTTCATTGACAGAAGCCTACCATGACTATATTTAAATTCATCAAATTTTCATCAATGGAAGAAAAATGATGCAATGGTCAAGGCCTGGATCGGAAATTCTTTAGCAAAAGAAATACAGGAAAGTGTAACATACGCTAAAACGGCACGAGAAATATGGTTAGAACTTTGCGAGAGATATGGACAGAGCAATGCCCCTCGCATATACAAAATCAAAAAGGAGTTTTCTAATCTTGTTCAAGATAACAATGAGTCTTTGACACAATTTACAAAGTTCAAGACTTTGTGGCAAGAATTACAGGTATGTGACCCTTTACCTCACTGCAAGTGTGAAGCTACGAAGGAACATCAACAAAGGCGAGAAAGAGAAAAAAGCCATCAATTTTTGCTAGGATTGAACAAGAACTTTGATCATTTGAGATCCAAGGTATTGTCCATGGATCCAATCCCGTCTCTCAGCAAGATATTTTCCTTAGCATTACAAAAAGAACAACAATCTTCCATGCAGAAGGGAGGACAATCAAGTCCAGTTGTAGAAGGTGCGGCTTTTGTGGTAAGAGCTAAATCTGGAAACAGTGAGAAAGGCCATGGCAACATACATCCAAACTCAGGAAGTCAAAATCACAAAAGATGTGAACACTGTGGCAAAGGTGGACACATCAAGGAAGAATGTTTTGAGATAATAGGATATCCGCCTAATTGGAAGAACAATCAACAAGTCATGGTGGTGGTAACAGAGGTGGTTTTGGGCATAACAAAAGAAATTCTAGGCAACAACAAGGGTATGGCAATATGGCTATAGGTGACCATCAATCACATGATGAGCAGTAATGGTGTGAGCCGAGAACAAACAATCATGAATGATCCAAAAGCATACAACAACATCAAGTGCAATAAGTTCTTGGGTTAACAACAAATCAATACTCTAAACTTCTAGCTCTTCTTGGTCTAAATACAAACCAAAGCCATGGTAATGAACACCAAGCAAATTTTGTAGGTAACTGCACTTCATTTGGCGATCCTTGGATCATAGATAGTGGTGCTTCTAATCATATGGTTGGAAGTAAAAAAGAACTAAGTGAGTTTCTTCTTACCCTCTAGTTAAAATATATGATGGTTCTGTCCTCAAAGTAACACATGTTGGTACTGCATATGCTACATAAAGAATTCAATTGAAAAACATAATTTGCATCCCTAGTTTTAAATGTAATATACTTTCAGTTGCAAAGGCCACAAAAGACTTGAATTGCTCAATAACTTTTTTCCCGAATTTTTGTTTTTTTCAGGACCTGAATAGGGGGATGCTAATTGGAATAGGTAACTCCAAGATGGTGTCTATCAATTGGAGGAGAATCATGGAATAGCGAGTTAAATTGGAATAGGTCACCTTCCTTTTAGAAAACTAAAATTGCTTCCAAATATTTCAATTCCTAATAATGTTCATGAAGTTTGTGATGCTTGTCATAAAGCTAAACAATCACGTTTGTCATTTTCCATTAATAGTGAATGAAGTATTGAGTGTTTTGATCTTATACATGTTGATATTTGGGGTCCCTATTTAGTTTCATATCTTAGTGGTGGTCATTTTTTCTTAACCATCGTGGATGATCATTCTAGGTGCACTTGGGTTTATCTAATGAAATGCAAATCAGAAACCTATAGTTATCTAACTATGTTTTATCATCTAGTGCAAAATCAATATGGCTCATGGGTAAAGGTAGTGAGAAGTGACAATGGGAGTGAATTTGTTTCAAGGGATATGAAAGAATTATTTGCCACTCATGGCATGGAACATCAAACGTCTTGTGTTGCTACACCACAACAAAATGGGAGAGTAGAGCGTAAACACCATCACATTCTTGATGTAGCACGTTCCTTACTTTTTCAAGCTCACTTACCTTCAAAATTTTAGGGAGAATGTGTTCTAACTGTTGTCTATCTTATAAATTTGATGCCAACCATGCCAACCCCAGTTGTTGAGAATAAGAGTCCGTATGAGGTGTTATTTCAAAAGAAACCCAACTATGATCATTTAAGAGTCTTCGGTTCACTTTGTTATACATACAATCATGAACGACAACAAGATAATTTTTCTCATAGAGCAAAAAAATGTATATTTCTTAGGTATCCACAGGGAAAAAAGGGTTATAAAGTTCATGATCTAGAGAGAAAGAGATTATTTGTATCTAGAGATGTGATTTTTCATGAACATATTTTTCCCTTTCAAACAAATAATCAACCTCCGGCCACACCTTCTTTCACTTTCATCAACCAAATAACCATATTTCACTTGACAATAATTCACTCCATAAAGATCCATCAGAACTAAGAGAAAATCCTGACCTTGAACCTGACAATTCAGCCTCACAAAATGAACCCGTAACTCCCTGCCTTATGAATAAAAATATCAATGACCAAGTTACGAATTCACAATAGATTTCATCTCATCCTTCCCAAATAACCTCATTGCAAGTACAATGACACCTAATAATCCTCCACCACAACGCTTGGAAAGAACTAGATGCGTGTCCACAAAGCTCTTTGGTTTTGACTATGAACTATTACCATCATTGGCACCATCCTTAGGGACTCTTCTGTCAGCTAACTCAAGTAAGGTCTTTCCTATTTCCCAAAACTTATGTTATTCCAAATTTGCTCACTGTCATAAAGCTTTTTTGGTTTCTATTACCTGTTTGGAAGAACCAAAAATTTTTCATCAGGCAATTAAAGATCCTAGATGGAGGCATGCCATAGATCAGGAAATTAGTGCATTGGAAGAAAATCAGACATAGAGCTTGGAACATTTACCTTATGGAAAGTAAGCAATTGATTCAAGATGGTAAATAAAATCAAGTATAATTCTGATGGTACCATTGAGTGCTTCAAGGCGCGACTCATTGCTAGAGGTTTTACACAGATTGAAGGGTTAGACTATCATGATACCTTTGCCCCAGTTGCAAAACTCACTACTCTATGATGTTTGTTATCAGTTGCAGCCATACGTCATTGGAAACTTCATCAATTAGATGTTAATAATGCCTTCTTACATGGAGACCTTCAAGAGAAGGTATACATGAAAATGCCATAGGGTTTTGGTAAGCCAAATGATAATCGTGTTTGCAAATTAAAAAAATCATTGTACGGGCTTAAGCAAGCATCTAGGTGCTATTTTCAAAAGCTTTCAAATTCCTTGCAACAACTTGGCTTCAAACAATCTTCTGCAGATAACTCATTATTCATTCTTGCATAAGGTAGTCAATTTATAGCTTTGCTAGTATATGTAGATGACATAGTCATTGCTAGAAATGACCCGGCTATAATAATTCATACAAGAATTATCTTAACACAGTTTTCTGGATCAAAGACCTGGGTAATCTAAAATATTTCCTCAGCATAGAGGTGGCTTGCAACAAAGAGGGCATAGTGCTTAACCAGCGAAAATATACACTCGATCTCCTTGAAGAGACATCAATCTCAGATGCAAGGCCTGCAAATTTTCCAATGGAATCAAGACATAACTTGGCAATGGGAGTGGGTGATCCAGTTTCGTATGTGAGTCAATATCACCACCTCATTGGTTGGCTTCTTTACTTGATGGCCACTAGACCAAATATTACATATCTAGTGCAAGTTCTCAGTTAGTTTATGCAAAACCCTCGTGTTCCTCATTTAAATGCTGCATACCAAGTTCTTAGGTACTTAAAAGCAACACTTGGACAAGGTATTTTTCTTTCTACTAGCAAATTACACTTGATTGCATATACAAATTTAGATTGGGCAAGTTGTCCATCTACCATAAGATCTACTAACGGCCATATAGTGTTTTTGGGGCATAGTCCAATTTCTTAGAAGTTGAAGAAGCAAAGTGTAGTGTCCCGTTCCTCAGCTGAAGCAAAATATAGGGCAATGGCTAATGCTACTAGTGAGCTATTATGGTTGCGTGCCTTATTTCTTAATCTCAAGGTTCAATTACCAAATGCCATGACTCTTATTTGTGATAATAAAGTAGCTTTACATATAGCAGCAAATCCCGTCTTCCACGAACGTACGAAGCACATTGAAATTGATTGCCATTTTATTTGCAATAGATTGCTTAACAATGAACTGCATACTACTCATGTTTGTTCAAATGATCAAATTGGTGATCTCTTTACTAAAGCTCTTGGCAACAAATAGTTTCATCATTTGCTTGGCAAGTTAGGCATTCATGATTTACATGCTCCAACTTAAGGGGAGTATTGAAGATCCTTTTAGGAGTGTTGAAGATCCTTTCCTATACGACTGTATAATATCTTCTTATTTTGTCATGATACATTTTAGGAAGTTGTCTTTATATATTTTAGGAAGATAGAATTTTATTTCTTATATTAAGGCATGATGTTGGCCTTAAGTTTCATCCTGTATTGTGTATATAAACAATGGTTGTAGATCAATAAGATACAAGGGAGAAAATTCACTCAACTTAAATTTTCTCATAAAGCAAACAATCAGTGTTACATGTGGAATTATAGACAATCTTGGTCTAAAAATTCTTGCTATAGTAGCAGCACAACCACTATAAACGTTCATTCCTAGGAAACTTATAGTTCTTGACTATGTGAGATGAGAGAGATTAAGGAAAACAACTTGGCTTAGCTTGTCTTTTTTCTGTTTTAGTTTGCGTTAAAATTCATCATGAGCATGGTGCTGTTTCCAAAGAAAATTCTTGTTAACTAACAATATTGATGTTATTCTAATTTTGTAATTTTGTGTGAGGTTGGTCACTATTTCTCAACCCTTATTTATTTTTGTTTATGGGTTCCATGTTGTTACCTTTAATTTGATCCCTCCATGATTAATTAAAACTCACATCCAAGAACACCCATACAGAGTATATGTTTTTTGTTTGGGCAGGAACAGACAATTGTTTTAAAGGGAATTATTTTTATTATATAGGATGAATAATATATATATATTTTTTTAAGCATTGGAAAGAAGAATTCGAACTTAGAATACGTTTTGGTGTGCATATAGGATGAGTAATCAATTGAGAACAGTACTAAGTAGGTATTGCTGTCGCTCCACACACACTATAGTAGGAGTATGTTTGAGGCCTTAAATTATAGTTGTATAAATAATTACATAAAATACATATTAAATTACAAAAGCTAAATAAAAATTATATAAATTGCATATTAAATTACAAAATCTAAATAAAAAAAATTACATAAATTGCATATAAATTATATAAATTAAATATCATCCAAATTATGTACCAAAAAAAATTATAGTCAAATATGATTTTTGGTTACTATCAGGGTCTTGATTGAATCAAACTAAATTATGATTACAGAAAGTATATATATAATTACAAAAAGTATATGAAAATTATAAAATGCATATAAAAAAAATTACATAAATATAAAAAAAATTACATTCAAAATAATTTAGGATCGCCAAACATAGTCTTACTATAATGTGAAGAGCCACAACACTGTAGCAATAGCTCCTCATGCTACCGAGGTGTTTCGATAAACTAATATAGGCTAAATCACCCTAATAATTCAAAACTTTTTAATAATTATGTACTATACCCATATTTCAGTTATGCTAATTATATGCAAATCCTTTGGTACATGTCAAGCACTTCTCCTTTTGTGTAGCATATTCACTCATCATAAGTAGACAGACAATTAAAATGTCCTAGTAACTTTAGGAAATGGCTTAGCTTGGGTTGTTTTGGTATGCCTCACTTAGGAACTTTAGTGTATAGTTGGGGTTTTAGCCTGGTTAGCCTGCAAAAAACAAACTATGGTAAACTCTTAAGAAGGAAATTATTTCTTTTTATTTTTTATTCTTTTTTTACCATGCATGTGTGTAAAGGTTACTATCTCTATGCAACAAAATCTGGTTTGATTATTATATGTACGATGCTATTTATTGTAAATAATTGATTTTTTTAATGTCAAGTAGATACTTGGACAAATAAATCCACTAAAAAAGCCAATGCCTATTTTGTATACACCTTGTGTATTCACTTCCAAGGCAATGTGCATGTGTGTAGTTGAATTTATTGTGAGCGAATCCTGTTTGGAGAAAATTAATACAAATGTACATAATTTTGTTGCTTGCTAGTTGGAGGATAAAAAAATAAAAAAACAAATTTATCGATTTAATGATTTCATATTGTATTTCTAGAAATTCATTGCATTGAAACTTGTTTGCTGCATTGACAATTATTAATGTGGCAGCAGTTATATATTTTATGCAATGAGAAGTGACTTTATCACATTAATTTTATGGATTCAATAGCAAAGGTAAGCATAGAAATGCTTATTAGCAAGTTATAACAATGTTTCTGTTAGTCTAAAGAGCAAAAAAATTTGGAACAGAACTTTTAAGATACCAGCTATCACTGCATAGAATATAATATTTTTTCTATGAACTTTAGCACGGTTTTCTAGCCAAGGAAATGCCAAACCTTGTAAATGATTTTTGTTTGTAATTTTTACTATTAAAGACCAAAAAGCAAGAAACATAATTTACACTAAAAACAGAAGAATTTACATGGATTCCTTAGAAATCACTAGTGCTTGAATTCCTCTAGATTATGTAAAGGTGCAATAGAAGACCAGAATAGAGAGAGAGAGAGAGAGAGAGAGAGAGAGAGACTTCTCATATCCTAACTTTTTTCTCTAACCTACTATATCATGTTTTTGGCAGCTTTTATTGTCTTCTTAATAGAGCTTCAAAAGTGCACTCTCTATTTTTGTCTAACAAGTCACTACAAGTCTGAGGAGAGAATTTGGAAGCTACTATGGACAGGGAACAATCTTTCCATACCTGTTTCTTGGGGAATGCGATAGTTTTGTGTTGAGAACAGGCGATGGGATAAAGACCTTTTAACTTGTGTAATGCACATTTGTAGTCACAATAGTGTGAACCCTTAATTTTACACTTCATCATTTGGCCATAGTTTGATACCTACTAATATTAGTGCGCTACGCAGAGCCAACACGACAATCCCTGACCGGACTTTAATTTTTCAAACATTAACACTTTTCCTACCCTGACTGGATTTCTGTATCAGACAGTGCTTTTCTAAAATTGACCAAATTTTCTCTCAGACTGACTATCCAATTATTCTAAAATTAATTTTGAGCTTGTTAACAATGACTGATAACATTTCTAAATTCTACAACTCTAAAAACTGTTCCAAAAGTCTCAAAAACTGACTTGAAGCCTAAAAAATTGACTAAAAAAATGCCTAGAAAGGCAAGCCGAGTTGTGTCAGACTTGTTGTGGATCCGCATCTGTAGTGGAGCTGATCCGTACTAATGAAATGTGGCCGCGTCAGGCTTGGACAGCTTGCCCATGCTGAAATGCCCAAAACGCCCCTATTCTTTTTCTTTTTTTTTTGTGTACTTTTTAGCCTTATCCTTTTCGTCATTTCACATTTTCACTTTCCAAATCACTCTCACCTTATTTTCCTATAAATAGCCCTTTCATTTCCTTATTTCAAAAACACCTTGGGTTAGAGTTAATAGATATCCTCTAATTCCTCTCTTCTTCTCTCTTCAACCACTCTCTAATTAATTAATTAATCTTTTTAATTAATTAATTATCCCACCCTAACCAAATTAATTAATCTTTTTAATTAAGTAAAACTCTCTTTTTTTTAATTAAATTTAATCACTCAATTAATTAATTAATCTTTTTAATTAATTAATTAATCACTTTTCAAAATCAAATTAATCATTTTCCTTAATCCACCCTTCCTCCAAATTAATTAATTAATCTTTTTAATTAATTAATCAATCCACCATTTTCATCATATTAATTATTTAATTAATTATTTTAATTAATTAATTAATTTCCTAATCAATTCAATCACCCGGTCCCGATAAAATGGAACTTCAGTACGGTAAAACTCTCCGTCCACCAAAAGCAAAGGTATCATCCTTTTTCCTCATTTTCAACACACCCAAACCAAAATCAATTTGATCAACTCCTAAACCCCTCCATTTAATCATAGAATGAACTATGTGGGTTTTAATTCCCATTTAATGGGGTATGTAGGTATGTTTAGAATCTAAATCCAGACCTCAAATCCAAATCCCAATCAATCTCCTTTCTCATTTTTTTAATTAATTTAATTTATGAATGTTTCATTTTAATTTTTTTTCATTGCACTCATACCATGCTCATGCATTAATCATGATATTATATTTGTCATATAATATTTGTTATTCATGAAATCAATTTTTTCTAAGTCAAATTAAACTTAAGAGCTAAATTTAGATTATTTAAAATAAAAAACCTAGTCCTCGAACTCAATCTGGTTCGAGACTAGTGATTTTATCTTTGGGTAAATTAATTGAAAATTAATAAATTGGAGTCAATTGGGTTTTTCCTTAATTTTTCCAACTAAAAAAAATTAAGGTGGTGACTCCTAAAATTATTTTCAAAATCAACCAAATCCAAACATGAGGGTTTCATCGTGAGTCTAAACCCGAATGAGCATCCCTATTCCTTATAGTAGATCATGCCTATGCTCGGGCGAGGCCTCACAGATGGTATGGCCTTTGTTGAATTTCTATATAATGCATTGATATGCTTCCCTCAAAGATACATTGAAGCAATATGTCAGCTGCTCCAGTGGCCATTCTATCCACTCTTATCCTCTTCTAATATCTGTTGTTATCTTATAGGTGGTTGAGAGTGTGTTTAAGTGTAGATGCATATGACTTTGAAGCGCTTATATAGATTAGAGGATTAGTGTTGATGTGAGAGAGAGTGCGTGTGTGTGTGTAAACTAGAAAGCAAATAGTTAGTATCTTTATTACACGTAGAATCCTAGACAAGATTGATTCAAAATTCTTGCTGAAGTAGATGCACAACCACCAGAAAACGTTCATTCCTAGGAAAATTCTAGTTCTTGACTGTGGCAAATTTATTATGTCCAAAGTAAGATGAGATAGATTGAGGAGAACAGCTTGGCTTGGTTTGGCTTGCTCTAGTATAGCTTGCCTTTTAATTTGTTATTATGTGCATGGGGTTTCCAAAGAAAATTCTTATTAACTAACTATTCTAATGCTATTCTAATTTTGTAATTTTGTGTGTGGCTGGCCACTATTTCCTTTGAAACAAAATGCATAGGTTGCTTTGTTTCATAACCCTCCTTTTGTTCTTATATATGGTTCCATGTTTTTAACTTTGCTCTCTCTATGAATTAATGTTACTAATTTACTAATGATGACTGCATATTTATTTCTAAGATATATGTTGCTTTGTTAATTTGGGCAAGAATATGTGGACATCACAAAATCACATATGTTTAAAGGACTTTTTTTTATGGTGAATAAATATATATAGGGCTAATTAAATTGCCTAGAAAATTCAAAACTTCAGTAATGGTATCACTAACTTCATCTTTCAATTTTTCTAAATATATTCAAATCTTTCAGTAAATTTCTTCTCCTTTGGTAACATTCACTCTTCATAAACGGACAAAAAGAGTGATCTAGGAACTTCAGGGAGTTGTTTTGATATGGCGTAGGAACTTCAGTGGGGTATTAATTAACCTTGTAAGCACCAAAAGAACAAACTTTGGCAAACTCCTAGAAAGTAAACCTTTTTTTCTTTTTGTTTGCGAAATCTGTTTATTGTAAATTATTGGCTACTATTACATCTTTTGAATATCTAAATGTAATTTTTAATGGTTTCCTACTAAATATGTCATTTGACTCCAATGATTATGATTTCTCTTGATGGAATCTGTTAATTTTGTTATTTTTCAAGTATCCTTGGACAAATAAATTAGTTGTGTAAATTTAAACACCTTGGATTCTTTGTATACTTTCTAAACCATTTATATACAAAAGAGGACTAATTGTCATTATATCAAAATGTGTGAATAAATTACAAAATAGAAATTTACATTTTTTTTAATTTTTAATTAAACTAGAATTTACATTGGTTTAGGGTTAAAGAAGTTGAACAATTGACATGCTAATTTTTCCCTAAGGAAGTTTGACTTTTTGACAAATACTAATTTGTAGACTATGCAAAGAGAACATGTCCTAGGAACCAAAGTAAATGGCATTACTTTTGTGGTCTTGGCTTAGGCTCTAGATTTTATTGGAGACGTGGAGTTTTAGAATTGGTAACTCCAAAGGAATGACTTTTAACTAACTCTTTGAAAGAAGCCATATGAAATTGGTGACTATTTCAATGTAACTAATTCTGTTATAATTGCAATATTATATTTTTTTAGACTATTAAATCATGCAGTTCTTAATACAGGTCACTTCTGTTAATATATATAGAATATGGATCTCTATTTCAACCTATGTTTGTAAATTGATTAAGGGTTAATATTATTTAGTTTTTAAAATTTGACTTTATTCATAAGTTAAGATTTCTATTTTGAAAAATGAATTTATAGGTCCTTAATATTTTATTCTGTTAACTATTTAGTCTTTTTTGTTAAGTTTTTTATTAATAAAAATTCAATAAATTACTCTTTGGTCCTTGAAATTTAAAGTGACTAATGGGTTACTAATTTGATCCCTGTGATTAGATGTAATTCACAAATAATGATATCTATTTTAACAAACATCAGGGATTGAATAATAGTGAATAGCAATTCATTGTTTAAAGTAATAGAAAATTTAAATAAAGGACTAGGTAGTTGATGGAAAGAAATTTAAAGATCTATTAATTTGATTTTTAAAATAAATGTCCTAAATTGTGAATTAGGCTAAATTTCACCATCTAAACAATGATTAACCCATTGTTGAATCACTGGATATCGATCATTTAACCCATTGTTGAATCATTCGATATCGATCATTATGATCCCATAATAGTTTCTTTCTAGCTTTCATTCCTTGTTAGATGCTTTTCAACTTAAACATGTCATGATATTCTGCTCATCAACTTAACCAAGTTTTAATATAAGTCTAGTTCGGACTGCAATATGAATCATTCAAGCATTCCACCTAGTTTAGGTCACATCTTCAAACATATTTAAGGCTGCTAAATTTTTACATGTTGTGTATATGAGCAATGATCAATATGATTTAATTTAGTATTTTCACAAGCAACTCATGGAAGTTGAATGGTGAGATATAAATTGTTGTAAGCTATTTCAAATGCTCTTGTAAGTGCTGTTGGAATTTGAGAAAAATTTAGTGTATCAAAAATGTTAAATATTTGGTAATGATGAAAGACATCATTTGACTCTTGTGAAAGAAGAAAGTAGAAAATGAAATTGGGAAGGCTTTGGAGAGTTCAATAATGTGCATTTTTTTTATCTAGATAAAATTAGTTTATTACATCTTAACCAATTTGGCATTATTTGATTTATTGGAGGTCAAATATGTCTTCTCATGGTAGTGATGGTGAAAGAGAGAACTATGGACCATAGTTACCTAATTCTCTCAACCCCATAGTACCGTGAATTGGGACGCGGGTTCCAATTTGTGGTACTTCAGAGATCTAGATCGCTATGGTACGAATACCACTACGCTCAAAGTGAAGACCCATAATTTCCATGTGTAATAGCAAGGAAATAAAAGAATGAAGAAAAAGAGAGAAAAGCACTACAAAAGAAAAAGGAAAGAAAAGAAGAAGAAGAAGAACCAAGACAACAGAAAAGAAGAAGAAAAGCAAAAGAGGAAGAAGAAGAAGAAGATGAAGAAGAAAGATGGCATCTATTTTAAGTCAATCTCTATCTGTTAGCTTATAGTTAATTTTAGGGCATCAATGGATTTTTAGACCAGGTCAAATGTTGGACTTTTTTAATGGGTTGATGATATAAGTCTTATTCTAATTAGCTATAGGATATGTTGGAATTTTTTTTTCAATCTACTCGCTAATAAATTTAATATAACAAATATTCTAAAATTCTTTTAAATATAAAAATCTATATATGAAAAGATTAATGACCCAGATACATATAGTTCTCGTGCTGCGATCCAAAGTGGCGTACATACTAAGCCTACCCCTCACATACCTCATTTTAAGGTAAGTGGCAAATCCCGTACCCATACCAGTACCATGACTTGAGATGTATTGCGTTCTAGGTAACTATGCTATGAACATGAGAAGAGTAGAATATATAATCTGGTTTCTATATATGAGATTTCTTAGCTTAGTTGTATCTTGGATATAGCTTCATTTGTCTCATTCTTTTCCCAAATATTTTTTCTCCTTTTTTTAAATATAGTTGATAATCTTCCACAACAAGAAAAAGCAAAAAAGTGAGTATATTCTTTCCGTATACCAAATTTCATATATTCTAATTTCCTAATCTTATGAAATTTTTTTAGAAATAACTGTGTTGCATTTGGAGAGTTTTCCTACACTGAAGTCTTCATTATTAGGCCTGGAATTTGGTGGTAGCATAAAATGTATGTGATTTTTTAAGTAGTTTCAATGTGTGAAAGTCCCAAATTTTCTTTTATGTTCAGGATTTTAAATAACAGTAACATATCACAGAATGAGTTTGAATTGGAAAGAATCACTCTAAATGGGTTGCCGCAAAGAATTTTTAAAGCTTTGGAATTACTCAAGTCAATAATAAACAAGAATTCAGTCAAGTATAAGTTAAAAGAAATAAAAACAAAAGAATTTAATAAAATATGCCTGATATTAATTTAAGTTAATAATTGGAAGAATCATGTGAAATGGTTGTTTCATCAATTGTTTCTTGGTGACTAGTGAATCACTAGAGAATGGAAAATAATGTAAGACTAAAATTCCACTATGAAACATTATGAAACAACTGTTCTTTAAAACTATGTTTACAATACCAAATTACATATCTATTACAACTGGGAAATATATTTAAATTTTTTTTGAGCTTTGTAAAAGTCACTTTCTAGAAAAAGACAGTAAACAGAAAGACAAATTAATTTCTTGTGAGCCAATGCTATTTGGAGAAAATTAAACAAATGTGCGTCATTTTGTTTCTTGATAGTTGGACTTAGAAATGAAAAAAGTTGTATGATTTCTATTACTTATATGATATCTACTTAATGATTACAATTTGCACTCTTGGAATTTTATGAGATGAGAAATAACTCTAGCATACTAGCACATTTTATGAAATTCAGCAGCTACTAGGAAACCTTGATATGATTATAGTAGAAAATTTTGAAACAGAATGAATAAATACAATACAATACAATGAACATTGGCATAGTGATTGTTGTGTTTTGTTTCATCACTCTTAAAGGCCAAGAAGCAAGAAACATAATTAACACTAAAAACAGTAGAATTTACAAGGATGTGCTAGACTAGGATTTATAAACAAACAAATAAAAAAAAATTCTCATATCCTAACCTTTCTTTTCTAATCAACTATATCAAGTCTTTGGCAGCTTTTATTTGGTAAAGCTTTAAAAGGTTCCTCTCTATTTTTATCTGACAAGTCAAAGCAAGAAGTCTGAGGAGAAAATTTTAAAGCTACTATGGATAAGGAACAATATTTCCATGCTTATTTCTTAGGGAATGTTATAGTTCTGTGTTGAGAACAAGCAATGGGATAAAGGCCTTCTAACTTGTGCAATGCACACTTACAGTTGTGATGGTGTGGCCTTCGCTGAATTTCTATGTCGTGCATTGATATGCTTCCATCAAAGACATATTGAAGTAATAGGTCAGCAGCTTCAGAGGCCATTTTCTCTACTTTCTTCTCTTTTGAATCCACTGTTATAAGTTAAACTGTGAAGCTCTTGCATGCTTTTGAAGTGCTTATATAAAGCAGAGGATCAGTGTTGATAGGTGAGTGTGGGTGTAACAGCTATTGCTATTTGTTAGTGCTACACATGGAATCCAATATTCTTATTATGGTAGTTACAAAAATATAACGAACGTTCATTCCTAAAAAAAAGTTATTGATGTACTTAAGTGGAAAGTCGATCTCAAGAATACAGACTGGCGAATTGAATAACTTGTAAAACAAATAATTAAAGGGGTCCAAGTGATGTACTTGGGAGACCACTCCAGTGTTTAAGTCAATAAAGGGTGACAAATTCAGAGGAACTTGAATGGAGAAAGGTGGGCTATATATAGAGTTTCTAATAATTCGAGTCCTTTTTGGAGTCCTGTGTTATGTTTGGAGTAGAAATTGTATCAAGCTTCTCCAAATCTTGTGTGGAGATGGAAACAGAAATTCTTGTTAAGGTTGGTCTTCGAAAGATGGTACTTATCCTATTTTAATGATCGGTAATTCGTTATCCTAGCAAGCCATAGGCGGTCTCTTTAGACATGACTGTAATAGTTATAGTTCTTGATTATAGCACCTCTATTATGTCCAAAATGAGAGAAATTGTGAAAAATGGCTTACCAGTTTGGCTTCACTTGTCTTGTTGTGGTTTAGCTTGCATTTCAATTTGTTATAAGCGTGGTGTTTCTGCATAGCTTTCTCCAAAGAAGATTCTTGTTAACTAACTATTCTGATGCTATTTCCAATTTTGTAATTTTATGCTGGCTTTATCACTATTCCTTTGAGAAAAAATGAGTTATATGCTTTATTTCACAACCCTCCTTTGGGAACATTGCACTCAAAGATGTGTCTCATATTATTTATTTGAAAAAATTATTATTTAGTTTTTGAAATTTAACCTAATTAACTAATTCGTTTTTACTTTTTAAAAAATTAACTAATTAGTACCTTAACTTTGGTTATGTAGTCTATTTAATCCTTCCGTCTAGTTATTTTTTTCTATTAAATTTATGAAAAATAACTAAAATACCCTTTACATATAATAAATATAATTTTAATTTAATTATTTAAAAATGAAAAATTCAAATTAATAAAATTATATAATAATCATTTAATTATACTAGATTTTTTTAATGTGCTTCGCACGTTGATCTCCATTATGACTTGTTAGAACTCGTTAGTAATATAAATACTTATTATAGACTTTCACTTTTTCCTTATTAAAGATTTAATGGCTAATTTTTTGTTACTTAAGTATAAAATTATATACTTTTGTGTTAAGTAAAGTTTTCAATTATAATGATATAAAATTTCTCAAATAAATACCATGTGGCCAAAATTTTATTGATCGACTTTTAAGATTATTATGGAGAAATAATTATATAACTTGATTATTAAATTCACTTTAGTTTTTAAATCCAATTTAAGTTAAATTTTCATGTGAAAATCTAAAAATTCAATGAAAATATAATTATATGTAATAAATATTATTTAAATTATATAGTCGTGCATGTTTAATGTAATTAGAATGATGATATAAAATAATTATAGATTTTATATAAATATATGAATGTACTTGAAAAGGCAATTCATACATAATATTCAAAGAAAATGAGTTAAAACTTATCTAAATAAATCATTCTTATAATTTTAAATAATATTCTTATATTCAACAATGTGTTAGAAAAAAGAAAGTAAAGGAATTGATAAATATGTTTTATTATAATTTTCTAATTTATTTTGTTATTATTATATTGCTTAATTATTAATTATAGGTTGATTTTTTACATTAATACTTGGTACATTTTTGTTTTCTCATAATTTCAACATAGATTATTTGTTTTTATTAATTTTGATAAACTTGATATCTCTTTGACACATTATAGCTTATTTTATATTCCTCTAGAAAATCAATAATAATCTTTTAGTATCTATATGTACTATTATTTTAAAAATCGACTAGTAACTAAACTGGACAAGTCACCAGTTTATGGTTTAACCAGTCGAATTGATTAGACAAAATTTCTTCATTTTTCATTTTTTTTTATTTTTTGATCATTTTATAAAAGATTTCTATTAATACATATCCAATCGGCTAAAACTAGTGAAAGGATGATTTAAGCTGAATTTCAATTTTTTTAGTAAACTGAAATGGATCAGCTGCTAATTTTCAGTTAAATAGATTAAACCAATTGGTCCAATTCTATTTTTAAAATATTGATATGCACAAATTCTACTGTTATCCCCATTTGAGTCCACCTCGATACTCACATTAAGTTCAGATTTTCACTATGATATTTATAATACCAACCCCTTAAAATCAAACCATAATTTCATCAAAAGCATACCCACATTCAAACCACTATCACTCATTTTTGTATTTGTATTCTTACTAGTTATCACCAACAATTCTCTCCAATTATTTATCTAATGCATCCCAATACTTTACATAAACCAATTTCACAGATGATGTAAGGTTTAAGCTAAATTCAGACTCTTTAGCCACCACATCCCATAAATTATTATTAGAAATAATATTATAACTACCTTTCTTCCTCACCAAAAAAAAAAAAAAAAGTTTAAACAAATCTGTATTTTAACAATTTACAATATTGAAAGAAGATGAGTCAAACATATCTAAACAAATCATTTTTTACAATTTGAAATGATATTTTTATGTTCAAGAATATGTTAGAAAAAAGAAAACAAAGGAATTGAGAGGTACATTTTATTATAATTTTTGAATTTATTTTGTTATTATTATGTTGTAGTAATTATAGGTTGATTTCCATATTAATACTTAGTATGCCTATTGTTTTCTTATAATTTTGATGTAGATCATATGTTTTTATTAGTTTTGATAAACTTTATCTATTTGACATATTATAGCTTAATTTTTATTCCTCCAAAAAATCAATAATCTTTCCAGTATTTATATGTATCATTGTTTAAAAACGATATTGGTAATCAAATAGAACAGGTTTATAGAATATATTAATTTTTTCTTTATTTAAATAAAAAACCTATTATACATTTACATTAGTATTACTTGCATCGTTTGTAAATTTAACGTTGATATTAATTGTATGCAATTGAATTATCATATGATATTATATTATATCATAAGCTAAAAAAATCTCTAATTTAATAATTATATTAATAAATCTCTAGTTTATAGAATACATTAATTTTTTATTTCAATAAAAGACTTATTATACATTCCTTAAATAATAATTATTTTATTCTTTCTTTATTCTAATTGAATTCATCATTCATTATTTAAAATAAATATAATTAGATAATTATATCATTTAATTAATAAATGATTATATTGTCCTTTATAAATTTACAATTAGAAAGAAGTTAACGAGGGGTTCTTATATAATTGTGCTTCAAAAACCCCCCTCCCCCCCCTCCCGATTTTTGTACATTTATATATAATATAGATATAGATGAATTGAACATCAATATTAATTCAATATTAATTGTATATAATTGAACTATCATATCATATCATATCATATCATAAGCCCAAAAAATCTCTAATTTAATAATTATATCAATAAATCTCTAATTTATAGAATATATTAATTTTTTATTTCAATAAAAGACTTATTATATATTCCTTAAATAATAATTATTTTATTTTTTTTTATTCTAATTGAATTCATCATTCATTAATTAAATTAAATATAATTATATAATTATATTATCTAATTAATAAATAACTATATTGCTCATCATAAATTCACAATTAAAAAGAAATTAGTGAGAGCCTCTTACGTAAATTTGCTTATCCCCCCTTCCGTATATTTATATATAGTATATATATAGATATAGCTAGATTAATTTAACATAATATTAATTCAATATTAGTTGTATTGAATTGAATCATCATGTGATATCATATTATATAATAAGTCCAAAAAATCTCTAATTTAATAATTATATTAATAAATCTCTAGTTTATAGAATATATTAATTTTTTTTATTTTAATAAAAGACTTATTATATATTTCTTAAATAATAATTATTTTATTCTTTCCTTATTCTAATTAAATTCATTATTCATTATTTAAATTAAATATTATTAGATAATTATATTATTTAATAATAAATGATCATGTTGCCCATAATAAATTCACAATTAGAAAAAATTTAGTGAAGAGCTTTTATGCAAATATGCTTATTTCCTATTTCCATACATTTATATATAGTATAGATAATAGTCATTTAATTTTATTAATATAAATATTTTTTATTTTTTATTATATATAATAATAAATAATTTTATAATTTGATGATATTAAATATAATTATTATATAAATATATAAATATTATTTACTTTTATTAATTTAAATTTTTTATTTTTAATTTTTAAATAATTATATATTAAAATTATATTTATTATATATACAAGGACATTTTAATCATTTTTAAAAATTTAATAAAAAAATATAAAAACTAGATAAAATGACTAAATAACTTGATATAATCAAAATTAAAAGACTAATTAATTAATATCTCAAAAAATAAAAATAAATAAATAAATTAAATTAAATTAAATTTCAGCCACTAGATAATACACTACCCTATTAATTTTAGAATTTCATGAATTTTCCTTTCTACACCTCTGATTGCTGCTGATACATGTTGTCGGTTTATAGGAATATGTGTCCATTGGAAATTAAATATTTTATGATGCAATTTGTGTATTTATGTTGTGTTGGTTGTTTTAAAATCTCTCAGCACTTGTCAATAATGATAAGCAGACACAGAGAATGCTCCTATAACGGCAGAGAATACTGTAGTTTAGGTTGTTTTTTGTGTGCCTTGGGAATCTGCAGTACACTTTTTTTCCCCCCAAAAAAAAAAAAGAACTAGCTGGAATAAATGAGGCCCAGGGCCTAGAACAGTAGAATTTTTAATATTACTACTGAAATTGATCCAAATCAAAAGAAAAACAGCTCAATGGCCTTTAACACAAATAAAATTACAAAAGACCCCTTGCTCCTGCTCATCACCATCTATTCCAAACTCATCCTCAGGCTCCACTGCCACTTTCTCCACCGTATATGGCTGTAAAATGACCTGGGTGCCATAAAGATCAAGGGATCCTTTATTAAATCAATCACTGAAGATGAGTAATATTGAAAACTTAAGCTTGCTCTCTGTTTTTGCATAGATCTGAGCTAACCAAAACATGGAACTTCCATTCTTACCCAAATCAAACACAATAAGCCCAATGGAATTCTAAGATAAACCAAAAGGGAGTAGATCAAAGAAGAAAAAGTTCCCCTCCTGCCAACTCCCTCACTAGTTCCAATTGTGTGTTCCTCCTCTCTCCTCCAATCATCCACCAACAACTCTGCTACGTGATGATAGAGGAAGGACGGCTGGACAAAATTGAACTTCACCACCGCTTGAACGACAGCCAGATCCAACCAAAAGCAATCTCAGTCTCAAAATACCAAAACTCATACTAAATGGGAGATTAAGCCGCAATAAACATGGTAGAAATCCTCTTATTTTGATAACTAAACTAAAATTAAACCTAAAGAATGATGAAAAAAAAAAGGAAAAGAAGGGGTTTCCCTCTGGTGGCCAGAGCCGCCAAGGGGTCCCCCTTCAGAACCCTACCTAAAAGAACAAAAGTTCTAGAGAGAGGTCAAAGAAAAAAACCAATAGACAAAGAAACTTATGAATATATTATACAGCTGGGGATGGAAAATTGAGTATGCCTATGTAACAAAATCTAGCTTTATTATAGAATATTGTCCAATGCAAATATTGGCTCACTATTCACTTCTTTGGACAAAGCATGATTAACGGTTACTATTTTCATATTATTTACTAAATCTTTCAATTAAAAATATGTACATCTTGCATTGTTCTATTTAATTGAAGTTAATTTTAGTTAATCTTAGTTAAAATTAATTTTAGTTAATTAAGCTTAAATTATTTTATATTTTTCAAATGTTTTAAATAAAATTATTAACAATAAATTTTATGTAAACAAAGTTTTAGATTTAATACAACAAAAATAACTAATGTATCTCTTTTTTTAAAAAAAATGGTATTTTTAAAATTAACTGCAAATTTGTGCACTTTCATTTCTTAAAAAGAAAATTAAAATTCTCAAAGGAAAAAAAAAATACAATTGTGCATTTTAAGTGGCATCGTGTGGTAGGACAAGAGTCACTTTGTCTGCCTGTTTAAGTGGCGGCAGACAAGGTGACCCAACTTTTTTTTTGACCAATTTTTGAATCCTAATAATAAAAAAATACCCTTTATCAGTAATATTTTTAAAACGATCCTATTTTGGTAATTTTATTTTGTTTTTACTCCAATTTGGTCAACCGCCTTGCTCTTCTGCTGTCCATTTCTTCAACTTACATGAAATTATAATTCTGCCTGTTTCAGAGATTATATGGATTAAAAGTATAAAAAGAAAAAGAGCTTCTGCGACTCCATTATTCATATTTTTTGGGGCTTTTATGGGCATATAATTATCATGCACTTCAATGTAATATTTAATATTCGAAAAACCTAGACAATGTATTTGTCGTTACCAACAGTTTCATCGCACTTGTTTGTCGCTACTGACAATTTTATGGCACCCAGCACTGTTGCAATGCCTTATTTGCTTTGTTATATTTTTTTCATGTATTTTTTTCATTGATTTCTTATGATTCATTGATGTTATGTAATTTTCTTATTTACTTCATATAATTTTATATGTATTTTATGTAATTATAATTTAAAACCATCCAAACAAAACTCTAATGTTCATTAAGTCTTGTTAAGACCTTGTTTGGATAATCCTAGTTTATAATTTACATAAAGTAGATATATATAATTACATAAAACAAATAATAATCACGTTAAATAAATTAGATGAAAATTACATAAAAGCAATGTAGCAAGGCCAGTCCTATGGAGATGTGACAATCCTATGGAGAGCAGCAGCTGCAACATCTAGTAGCGCCATTTTATATTCTACTAATTTTTGTCATCGATGCGAGTACTGATGTGATAATTTCTGACTTTTTAAGTAGCAAGTTCGTAGTTAAGAAATTGAAAAAGGGTACATGAAGTAACAATCTTTTCGTTTTTTTTTTTTTTTTAAATATTTATCATTTTATAAAAAAAATTTTATTTTAATTTTTTTATTATTTTAAAAATATATTTATTATCTTTTTTAATTTTACACTTCATATATTTTCTGATTAAATATTTATATTAATTATTTTTTTTATCAAAATTAATAAAAAATATTTTATTTTTTTATTTTAAAATTATAAAAATTTAATAATTTTTTAATTTATATGTGAAGACTTTGAATGCCTTAAATAATAAATTTTTTAAAATTTTTAGTGTTCAGATCTACACAACTCAACAAATTTAATTTGAAGAGTGTATCCCGGTGAACTAGGGAAGTGACTTAACTAACTTTTTATGGTTTGGCTTAGCTTCGGAATTTGTGGTGGATATGTGGTTTTATCATGGTTAATTCCGAAGGAACAGGTTTTAACTAACTTCTTAGAACGAAACCAAAAGTTTGTACGTTTATGACTTTGGTGATTTATTCAATGTCACCAACTCTGATGCAAGGATATGTTCGGATCCCCGAATAAAATAAATAAAATATAAAATAATTATTCTCAAAAAATAAAATAGAATAAAAATAAAATAATTATTTTAATTTAATAATTTAATTTATAGTATAAAATAGTTATTCTATTCACATAAATAATTATAATATCCTCATAAATTAATTTCATTATTAATATTAAAATTAAATATAATTTGACTAAATTTTATCTAAGAAATAATTTAAATTCATAATAAATAAAATTTTTATTTAACTTAAAATTTAAAAAATAAAAAATAAAAATAAAAATTTGAAAATAAAAAAATGAGGCAATTGTGTTGAGTTTGGACTTATTAATATTTTCTAAGGGTAAAAATAAAAATACACTATTTTATAGTCTAAAGAATACTAATTTTTTACTTTTTTATGAAATATGTATTTTATAAAAATTGTAAAATTACTATTTTATAAAATTAATATTCTTTGTTTACAATTTGAACCAAAAATCAAAATAATTATTCCATATGGAATAAATATTTTATTTCTTGATTATTTAATAAACCAAATATAGCCTAAGTGAAATATTTATTTCATTCTTACTATTAGGAATTAACTTGTCACTTTTCCCAATGTAGAGTGAAATATTTATTTTATTCTTATTATTAGGAATTAACTTGTCACTTTTCCCAATGTAGAGAATATGGTTCTCTATTCTAAGAGCAGTTCAATATTGCTTTATATTTTAAAAGCATATTTTATTTATAAATTACAATAATATTTTTTTAAATTAATTTGATTCGGATCAATGAGTGTATTAGATATTTTCGTTATTTACTGAATAATAATATTTTCATTATGTTATAGTAAAAAAATCTTGCCTATAATACCCTTAAATGAAAAATTAAGATTTTCGTATTTCAAATTTGAATTTCTTCTTCACTAAATACTTTGAAACTTACAATTTTCATTAAATCTCTTTCTTTATTAAAATGTTTTGAAACTTACAAATTATCTAAATTGATTAAACATAAGATCTGTTGACTTCAATTAAGTCTAACTCCATTAGATAATTTGATGAGAAGAACAATTTCTATTAAAAATGAAGACTAAGAGATAAATATTTTACTTCCTTTGTAAAATAAAACCAAAAATAATAGCAAAAAAATTTTACTTCGTCAAAGTAAATAAAACTAAAAAATAAAGTGAAAAAATGTGAAAAACACTACTGCATCCATCCCAAAAAAAATTATTCTGTATTCCTTTTTAAAATGTTCCAAAATGCTTGCCTACTTTAAAAATAGATATAGGTATTTGTTTATTTTATCCCTATTAATTAAAAGGTGTAATACTTATAGTATTTTCAAAATTAATAAAAAAAATACAGTAATGAATAAGTATAAGTAATGATATAAGTAGAAAAATATAATAAAATTTATGAGTTGACAAGTAATTAATAATATTTTCTTAACCTGTGTGAGAAAAGAAAGTGGACAATCTTTTGGGATGAAGATAGTATGATTTATTAAAGATCATGTAGTGGGACTATTGATTGATATAAGTTCAACTTAATCAAAGTATAATTGATAAAATGTAATGTGTCATGACCCACACCTGAAAGCATGTGATCAGTACTAGAATACGAGTGATATATGTGACTATTAATATCTATAGCAAGCCTGACTACTTTCTAAATGACAAAACTATCAATATGACAGCTGTAATTATCATATAATAGGGGGCTCATATGTTAAGCATAATATGTACAAACATCATATCATAACACAGTGCCACACAGGGCTATCATCTCAATCATTTCATTTACCTCATCACAAGGTTCTTACTCAACAAAACATCTCAATTAGCCCAAGAGATAGTAACAACTGATAAATAATAAAAAATTATATATACAAAAAAAAAAAAAAAAACAATGCAGAGTACTAAAGATTTAATATACAGATTAATATAAATTAATTACATAACTGAATAATAATATAAATTTCACTGCTAAAGGATGAAAGGTAGGAATACTCGACTAAAATATTTTCACAAGCTCATCCTGCATCTTCGGAAAAAATATTGAACATGAATGAGCATTCAATTCAATGAGCTTTATAGTTCCTAATATAACATGCTACTCAACAGTCATAAATGCTAATGCACTATACCAAACAGATAAACAAATCACGACATCATACAAGGATGTGAAATAGTCCACCCACGCTAATCTTCAATATGGAGAGTCAATCACCTATCTTGGCTCTCTTAATCCAATACTATCTCTTAATACAATGCAAGAGTCACAACTACCCTAGTAGTGTTAACCTGGCAATAGTGCATAGGCAATGAACAAGCTGGCAGCCATCATACACTAGCCATAGGTCATCTATCATCATCATACTCATAATCATATCCTTAAACAGCACTGTATCATCCCAATCCCATCCAGTATCCACAAGTAACATGCAATATCAATAATATTGAAACAATCATGTACATATGCTAAGATGTTGCATTATATTATATAATTTACAGATTTGATGGAATCTAAAACAGCTCTCTCCTTAGAGCATGACATCTGAAAGTTAAGAAAAAATCTAAAATGCCCAAGAACAAATGACTTAGCTTTAATATCTAAAATTCTACCTAATAACTCTTAAGATTATACTGAAATTTCGGCAGTGTTTTGTCACGACCCATCTTTGAGCTGCGACTGTCCTAGGACATAGGGAGACGTAAGGTCACCTAAACCCTTAGAACAACTTATAACTCATAAACTATTACCATTACATTATCTTTAACCCAAGATCGTAGCCATAATTCCCATGTAATAGTCATTCAATGTCTAAATTCATTTTCATACTTATCACTTTTGAACTCCATTTTCTAGTATATTAATTGCAACTCAAGTGAATATTAATTATGTATCTGAACTGTATTAAGATAATACCCAACCACACTTATTAATGATACTCTAAGTTATACCATTATTACAGACTTTTAACAAAACATAGAGCTCTAGAGTGAAACCTCTAAAATTACAACATAATATGTACGTGATGATACCAACACCAGCAACACAATTTCCAAGCGGAGATGTAGAACTTGGAATTTACCTTGCCAAACAGTCAACTGATCTTGAAAATAAATAACAACTATGGGGTGAGACAAAGCTCAGTGAGTACAAAATAATACTGGATAAAACAACAAATGGTGGGTGGTGTAATGATAATTTCTTATAGCAATGAATTAAAACGGATCAAGAGTTATTCTTATAGAATAGTTTTCCATATACAGTAAACATTGCATTTTTAGCAGAATATTTCCCATATGGAAATGGTGTGTTTCCCCCAATATCATTCGAGTGGCGGCTTATGCCTTGCTTACTCCCCATATCAGTCACACGTACAACTGATCATATCGTACGTACTGGGGACCATAAACCCTTCCCAGTTAGGGTTTGGATACTCTTTACCCTATCCGTGGGTTCATTACCATTGTGCATAAGGCTGATGTATTGCCCCACATCAAAGGGGTATTCTGCTTGCTACGATATCATTATAACATTTTTCCTTTCCATCCATGAAATAATTCAATGGATAATATATCAATAAATAATCAAAATTTCCATCATTGATCATATTATGAGATGAAGCAATAAGGCTCATTTGGCTAAGTGCCATAAAGAAATGTTTGGTTCACTTTGGCTCAATAATCAAGAAAGTATTATATCAACGGTTCAATATTCAATAAGCAGATTAAGCTTATCAAGAAATCAAGATTGTGGAATGTCAATGAGCCATTCAACTTTTCAAGGCATAGAGACAATTCAACCATTAAGGTTGGAACAATAAAGGTTCAAGTATATGAAACAAGGCATATTATATTATTAAGTACTCACCTTTTGCTCCTTTGCTCCTTTACTGATAGTTCTAACGTAGATTATAACGAGGCTCCTCAGTATCCCGAGCAATGCCTTTGCCTTTCGATTCTACAAATACACTCCAAATAATCGTATATTAATTTCTACTCCGTTAACTTGCTAATCTCATTCTAACTCAACTTAACATTAACTTCCTACTATTAATCACCAACACATTTCAATACATTAAACAATAACATACATAAACACATTAATTATTTACTCACTTTATTCCAAAATCCCATGTTGTCCAAATCCTTTCATTAAAACAATTAGGTCCCTTTTCCTTTCTAATTCCTTAATTAGATTCCATGTTTATCAAACTAATACTCAAACAATTAACATTCATTCACCAATTGAAATTAATCTTTTTCAATTCCCATAAACCCTAACTTTACCAAATTGGGATGATTTGGGGAAAACCCAAAATTTCTCAATCAAATCTCAAATTGATCTTGCCAAGATGAAATTAATGTCATGCGAAGCCTACCATAACAATCAAACATCAAACTACACTTCACATTACACACTTTCCTTATATCATGTATTATGTCTTCAAGAATTTCAATTTTTGAATAAAATCTCTAAATTCAAATTTTACATTTTTAAACCACTTCTCAACATCCCAAATAACATTAGATATTGTTAAAAAAAAATTTGGACACTTCCCCTAAAATCCCTAGTTTGGCCGAACCTTATGTAACTTTCTCTTCATTGATTTTTCATGCTTCCTTTGTTATTATTCACCTATTAAACCCCAAATCCTTAACCCCAATTCTCATATTTCATCACTTAACATGCCAAACTAACTCTTCTTCAAATCATTCCACCAAAATCCAATTATAGAAATCAAAAGAAACGGAATAATTGCTAACAATTTATCACACTTAGGCTAAGGAAAGAAAGGAATTACTTAAGCAATAAATCTCACCTTGAAATGCTCCAAATTTAGCTCTAAGTTGAAGAATGAGTTGGAAGATTTTTAGTCTTTGGTGAGGGTGAAATTTTTGGTGTAGGTTACAAATGAAATGGTTTAACACAATTTCATTTTATATACAAATAAAATCAATAGTGGTGATTTAATCACACAAAATCAATGGTCATATTTTTACTTGAAATGGAGGGCTAAGATTGATCAAGATGGATGGTTGAGATGGTCCTTAGGTGTATGGTGACTAAGCATCAAAATGATGAATACCATCATCACCAAAGTGAACATAATCATGGTGATGGAAAAGTAGGAGGCTTAGGTGTAAAGTTGGCATAAATCAACAAATATGGCTAACCAAATTCCTTTCTCATCCTAACCCCTAATTAACTTGTTCTAACCATTCTTTAGTCAAGCTCCACCAAAATTTGAGGCCTTAGGGCCGGCCACTCCATGGGCTTGGGCTTTGAGTCCAAAAGCCCATCAACAAGCCCACCCGAAAACGTTTTCCGAACTTAAAAATTTTTCATAACTTTTTCCTTTCCCTTTCACTTGGCATTTTAAATCTTACCTTTCCATATCATAATAAGCTTAAACTAAGCCACATTGCCTAAAATTAATTCAATCAAACATACAATAAATATTCCCATCTCATAAAAATACACACTCAAGCACTTAACACCAACAAGAGTTTCTTTCATCCTATCACCATGTCATTGATACTATACTCATAAAATTTATATTCTATGGTATTATTATAACTCCGATGAGCTATGGAGACCTTGGGTATTACATGTTTCCTCTATAATTAGGACATTTCCCCTTGAAACTGAAGAGATAAACACTTCTAAATATAATCATAACTCACAATAGTCATCAACAAACTTAAATGACCCCTTTGGGTCTCCAAACTCAGCAAATATCATAATAAATCTAGTTCTCTAGTACCACACAAGCTATATATATATATATATATGTACACACACACACACACACACACACACACACACACATATATATATATATATGGCTTATTACAGTTTGGTTTAGCTCAGTTATTGAAAAAGAATTGAACCAAAATTTTTGATACCTTGAAATTTAAGAGTCAGAACCGAACCAAAGTGGAATTAGAACTGTATTAAACCGACTTAAAATTTCAGTACAATACAGTTTGGTTCTTCGGTTTTATTGGGACTTTCGATTCAAACCGGTTCTTTGGTACTCACTGTTAAAACACCAGTTTTTGTTTGTAATTTTTAAAGCTAAAAAATCGATTTTTATAGGTAAAAATTCCAATAAAATAATAAGCAAATTTGCTAATTATTAATCACGCTTTAGTAACTATAAAGATTTTTAAATACAAATATATATAAAGTTGCAAAGCTCTAACATCCAAGTAACATAAAATAACCATTGTTAGCGACATATAAAGTCTCAAACATTCATCAAACAACCATTATCTTTAAGACTTCAATTACCTAATAAAAAAAACCAAACAGAAAATATATATGTGTGTGTGTGTGTTTGTATATAAATACAGATATATATATTTATATATATATTGTCACGACCCATCTTTGAGCCGTGACTGTCCTAGAGCATAGGGAGACGTAAGGTCACCTAAACCTGTAGAACAACCTATAACTCATAAGCTATTACCATTACGTTATCCTTAACCCAAGATCGTAGCCCTAATTCTTATTCCTTATTATCGATTACCATGTTAATTACTTATATAATAGTCATTTATCGCTCAAATTCGTTTTCATGCTTATCGCTTTTGAACTCTATTTTTCAGTGATCTAATTGCAACTCAAGTGAGTATTAATCATGTATCTGAACTGTACTAAGATAATATCCAACCAAACATATTAATAATATTCTAAGTTATACCATTATTATAGACTTTAACAAAACATGGAGCTCTAGAGTGAAACCTCTAAAATACAACATAATATGTACATAATGATACCAAAACTAGCAATGCAATTTCCAAGTGAAGACGTAGAACTTGGAATTTATCTTGCCAAACTATCAACTGGTCCTAAAAATAAATAACAACTATGGGGTGAGACAAAGCTCAGTGAGTACAAAATAATACTATATAAAATAAGCAAATGGTATGTGGTTTAATGAGACTTTCTTGTAGCAATAAAAATAAAACGGATCAAGAGTTATTCTTATGGAATACTTTTCCATATACAGTAAATATTGTAATTTCTTAGCAGAACATTTCCTTTCTTAGAACGGGGTGCTTTTCCCCATAATCAATTGAGTGACGGCCTACGTCTTGCTCACTCTCCCATTCCTAGTTACACGTACAACTGATCAGGCCGTACATACTGGGGACCTTAAACCCTTCCCAGCTAAGGTTCGGATAATTTTTACCCTATCTGCCGGTCCATTTCCATTGTGCACAAGGTTGATGTATTGCCCCACATCAGAGGGGTATTCTGCTTATCATGATATCATTATAACATTTTATTTCTCTATCCATAAAATGATTTAATAGATAATATATCAACAAATAATCAAAATCCCTATCATTGATCATATTATGAGATTAAGCAATAAGGCTCATTTGGCCAAGTGCCATAAAGGATATTTAATTCAATAATCGGTAAAGCATATCATGCATGCCAAAGAATTGCAATGCATTTTAATTAGCGAAAGTGATTCAACATTCATGCTTATATTTAAAGCACAAGGAATATAATATTATTAGGTACTCACCTTTTGCTCCTTAGCTTCTATACTGATAGTTCTAATGCAGATTATAACGAGACTCCTTGGAATCCCAAGCAATGCCTTTGCCTTTCGATTATATAAATACACCCCAAACAATCGTATATTAATTCCTACTCCTTTAACTTGCTAATCTCATTCTAACTCAACTTAACATCAACTTCCTACTACTAATCACCAAAACACATTCCAATACATTAAACAATAACATACATAAACACAGAAATTATTTAATCACTTTATTCCAAAATCCCATGTTTTCCAAATCCTTTCATCAAAACAATTAGGTTCCTTTTTCCTTCCTAATTCCTTAATTAAATCCTATGTTCATCAATGGAAACCAATGCAATCAATTTTCTAACATTTAGGAGAACTAACAAAACTCAAAAATCAAAATCTCTAATTTGGTATATTCCAATTAAAGTTGAAAAATCATTTTCATCAACCATATTTCAAATTGACTTCACAAACATCAAATTGAATCAATTACAAACTTATTTAACCAATAAATCTTAAAAATTCAAGTTTAAATCTTGGAATTCCCAATGTGACTCAAAACTCCAAGATTTAGGAAAAATCATCAAATTCATTTTCAAACTTCAATTTAAACATGGATTTATCAAACTAATACTCAAACAATCAACATTCATTCACCAATTGAAATTAATCTCTTTCAATTCCTATAAACCGTAACTTTACCCAATTGGGATGATTTGGGGAAAACCCAAAATTTCTCAATCAAATCTCAAATTGATCTTTCAAAGATGAAATTAATGTCATGCAAAGTCTACAACAACAATTAAACATCAAACTACACTTCACATTACACACTTCCCTTATATCATGCATTATGCCTTCAAGGATTTCGATTTTTGAATAAAATCTCTAAATTCAAATTTTACATTTTTAAACCACTTTTTAACATTCCAAATAACCTTAGATAGTGTTAAAAAAAATTTTGGACACTTCCCCTAAAAACCCTAGTTTGGCCGAACCCTATATAAAGTTCATTCTCATTGATCTTTCATGCTTCCCTTATTATTATTCACCTATTAAACCCCAAATCCTTAACCCCAATTCTCATATTTCATCACTTAACATGCCAAACTAACTCTTCTTCAAATCATTCCACCAAAATCCAATTATAGAAATCAAAAGAAAATGGATAATTGCTAACAATTTATCACACTTAGGCTAAGGAAAGAAAGGAATTACTTAAGTAATGAATCTCTCCTTGAAATGCTCCAAATTTAGCTCTAAGTTGAAGAACAAGTTGGGAGGTTTTTAGTCTTTGGTGAGGGTGAAATTTTTGGTGTAGTTTACAAATGAAATGGTTTAGCACATTTTCATTTTATATACAAATAAAGTCAATGGTGGTGATTTAATCCTACAAGATCAATGGTCATATTTTTACGTAAAATGGAGGGCTAAGATTGATCAAGATGGATGGTTGAGATGGCCCTTAGGTGTATGTTGACAAAGCATCATAATAATGAATTCCATCATCACCAAAATGAACATAATCATGGTGATGGAAAAGTAGGAAACTTAGGTGTAAAGTTGACATAAGTCAACAAATATGGCTAACCTAACTCCTTCTCATCCTAACCCCTTATTAACTTGTTCTAACCATAATTTGATCAAGTTCCACCAAATCTAGAGGCCTTAGGGCCGGCCACTCCATGGGCTTGGGCTTTGAGTCCAAAAGCCCATCAACAAGCCCACCCGAAAATGGTTTCCCGAACTTAAAAATTTCTCCTAACTTTTTCCCTTCCCTTTCACTTGGCATTTTAAATATTATCTTACCATATCATAATAAGCTTAAACTAAGCCATATTGCCTAAAATTAATTTAATAAAATATACAATAAATATTCATATCTCATAGAAGTACATACTTAAGCACTTATCACCAACAAGAGTTTCTGTCATCCTATCACTATGTCATTGATACTATACCCATAAAATTTATATTTTATGGTATTATTATGACTCTGATGAGCTATGGAGACCTTGGGTATTGTATTTATACATGCATATATAAATATAAATATAAATAAACAAATAAATAAATATATATATATATATATATATATATATATCTATGTGTGTGTGTGTGTACATATATATATGTATATTCATATATATATATATATATATATATATATATATGTTCACACACCCATGCGCACATATATATATATATGTGTGTGTGTGTGTATATATATATATGTATATATGTGTGTGTGTGTGTATGTGTGTGTGTGTGTGTGTGTGTGTATTTTAGGAATTTAGCACTTATTTAGAAGCTCAAATTTTATCCACACTTGTTGCTTACATGAAATGAAGGATATAAATTTTTGCTTAAAATATTATAAATAAATGTACATATTTTTGATATGTAAATAGGCAGTTTAAAGATAATCTTGGCTGTTTCGTGGTATTTAAATTGTTAAAGTAATGATGTATAATAAATGTATGTATATATATCTGTGTATGACGGATTAATTAAATTAAGCAACCAAATAGTAAATGACTTAATTTATAAAATAGATTGGGTTAAATTAATTGGTATTTGGAGAATATAATAATGTACGTCATGATGTTGAGGGTATTAAGATAATATTTTGAAAGTGTAATACTTATTGTTTGCTAGTTTCGTATTTAGGCTTATGCTAAGGTGTAGTTGATATACTATCGGAATTTTGCTAAAGGATAGGTTAATGGGTTCTACGGGTTTTTGTTGCCCTTAGGATTATCCATGCCCTAGGACCGTTGCACCTTAAAATCGGGATGTGATAAAAGAGGTCTAAGGTGAGTACTTGAATAATATAATATGATATGTGCCATATTCGATGAACCATTATTGTTGAAATCATCTTCATTGAAATATGCCAATTTCATATTGAGCATGAATTGCCTATTCATATTAAAGCCATTTGATATGATACTTCTTTACGGCATTTGACCATTGTGAAACTTTCATGTTGACTTTATAATGCGATAGTTGAATTCTTTATTGTGAATTTTGTATGAACCTTTCTATTAATATCTATTGATAAGTAGAAATACCCTTTGGATGTGGGGTAATACATCGGATCTTGTATACGTGGTATAAGCCTATGGATAGGGTGAGAGTACCTAATCTCTGTTAGGGGGAACACCTAATCATAAGACTTGATCAGTCTTATGTAATATGATACATATGTGTGAGTAAGGCTTAAGCTGCAACTCTTTTAATTTATGTGTGGGAAGCATTCCGCTTTCAAAAAAAATACTATTTCTGCTAAAGATATTATTTCTATCTTAACTGAAAAATTGACTTATAATGAAAATTTTGATTAACATTGCTCCATTGTCGCAATGAGCCCATCCTGATAATGATCCATATACTCACCATCTATTGTATTGTTATGTACTCACTAAACTTTATCTCATTCCTTAGTTGTTTAAATTTTCAGGTCAAATTGATGTGTTAGCAAAGTAAATTCCAAGCCCTGTCTTTCTGCTTGGAAGTTGCTATGCTAAATTCGAGTGTTATGAATTTTGGTTATGTGATTTTGAAGACAACTAATCTAGAGCTCTATGGTCACCAAAGGTTTAGCACTAATGTATTATGGGATTTATATGCATTATAAATTGTATTGTAATTATCATTATGTTAGTGTATTAATTAATGAACATCCAGATGATGACATGAAATGTAAAATAGGAAATTATCCAAGATGAATATGCAAATGGTATTAATAAGCATTTGATAATATATAAAATAGAAGTATAGTAACGGGCAATAAGGAAAGTGAATTAGGTTCCGATCTTAGAATAAGGTTCAACATGGTAAATGATAAAGAATAATAAGTGAGATGAGATTCTATAGTTTTAGATGACTTTATGTCTCTTTATACTCTAAGCTGTCATGATTTTATATCTCCTTATGCCGTAGGACTGTCACGGCTAAATAGAATATTCGTGACAATTTTGAATATAGAATATTAGAAGACTTAGTCAGAAAGAACTTAGTTGTCTAATTTTAGTATGATATTAGTAAAAAATATTATGATCATCTAATTTTTATTTTGATATCAAAAAGCTTAAAAATTAATTTTTCATCTTATACCTTATTTAAATTTAGAAAAATTAATTCAATTTTGGAGTAGAATATCATCTAAACTATTTAACATTGAAAACTAAGTAGAATATCATCTAAACTATTTAACATTGAAAACTAAGGACCTAACTAATTGAAAATTTATGTCTTCTCTTGTTGTTCCTTAGCATTCTGGTGTAGTGTTCTAATGTATCTATATGGATTCTAACAGCAAAAGAACAAAAATAAATCCCTTATTTTTATCACTCACGTTAATTCCTTTTCAATTCCCTTTGAGTAATAAGCCCAAAATTATGAATATGTCCAAAAATAAGAAAGGGATCTTTATATAAATAATCCAAAACTACAAAAAAAATAAATAAATAACTTTTTTCTTCTAATTTTTATTTTGCAAAATTATCTCATTCTTCTCTCTTCATTTATAAATTTAGCCTCTCTTCTTCTTTTTGTCTATCAAAGTTTGATTTTTTTTTCTCTTTGCTATCATATATTGGTTCTACTTCTATTTAAAATTAAAAATTAATTTAATCATATGAAATTTTATTTATGAAAATTAAAAATGAATTAACTACTAGCCTATATTTAAATTGAAAACTATATAATTTATCTAAATTTATATATTGATTTTTCATAAATTTGTACAGTATCATTTGTTTCGTATAGAAATTAAATTTATATTTATAAAATCAAAGACTTTTACAATTACATTTTGCTTGAGATTTTAAAAAATTCTCAAAATAAGTAAATAAAAAGTCGCATTAAATAGTATATATTAAAAGGAAAACAGTATACTTCTTCCAAATAATTAGTATCTAATATAAATTCAGTATACTTATACAATATAATTAATATCTAGCATTATTTATATAAGCTATGACTTTTGAAAAAAATAAAAATTCACAGCAAATAATATATATTAAATAAAAAATAGTATACTTCTTACAAATAATAAATATGTAATATTGTTTAACATTTAATTTATGGAATATATTAAATAAGATTCAGTATACTTTCATAATATAATTAGTATTTACTACTATTTATACAAATCATGAATTTCAAACAAAAATAAAAAATAACAGCGAACAATATATATTACTATAAAATTCAGTATTTTTTAGTAGATAATAAGCATATAATATTGCTTATATGTGGCATTAATTTAATAAAAAAAAAAAAGCTTTTTTTTATCAAAGCACCATTAATGGACTGGCATTTGTGTAATATAGAAATGTATACCTATTTTGAGTATGAAATAAAATTAATGGTGATATTTAAAATGTTTTTAATGTTTTTCCCTCTTTCCAAGTTATAAGAAAAAAAAGAAAAGATTAATATTTGAAAGTTAATTATGATTTTCTTTTTTGAGTTTTCTTAAATATACACTTTGGTTTCTGTTAATTTTCCATTATTAATTTCAATTCCTATATTACAAGCATTAAACATATGAATATTGAAAAGATTAATAATTCTTCAAGAATTGCAGAACTGACGATGGGAAACTAAAACTCAAAATAAGTGTGGGAGATATTGACAAGTTGGACACGACAAAAAGACTTGCAAATCTACCCAAAAAATTGATTTACAATAGTCAATTTTTCTATTATTATTGAGATTATTAGTTGATTCATTTCATTATAAATTTCAAGGAAAAAAAATTGCATACAATCTGATTTACAATTACAAAAATGTGAAAGAAATTATAATAAATAACAATTATGAATTTTTTCTATTATTATTGCAACTATTTTGATATGCTTTTTGTATATATATCAAGTTTGTATACTACTTAAATCTTTGACATCGCCCTGCAATTGATATGTCTTTTTTGCTAGTTTGCACATTGTTGCAGAAAACAACATAAGTAAAATTTACAACATAATATCTTATATAAAATAACAACAACAACAACAACAATAATAAAGGATGTAATAAACAATAGTAAACAATATACATTAGTATAAAATTCAATATCCGTTTGGTAAAAAATCAATATCAAATACTGTTTATACAAAGCTTAAATTTATAAAAATAACTTATGAATGAAAGCAAACAATTTATAGCATATGGTATAAATTAGAAATACTAATCACTTATATTATTATTATTATTATAAATAACAACAAACAATATACATTAGTATAAAATTCAGTATCCATTTGGTACAAAATAGTATCGAATATTGTTTATTAATGACTTAATTTTATAAAAATAGCTCATCGATCAATGCAAAAAGTTCTATATTTTAGAGTATCCCATAGATACAAGATATAGCATATGGTATAAATTAGTGAAAATAAATCTTCTTAGTGAAAATAATTGTACACACAAGGTCAAAATTATAATATCCCAAATTTTTATTAATTTTTAAATCATATTTTTGAAATATATTTATCCTTACAAGTTTTAATATGTCAAATTAAAAAATATTTTACAAAAAAATTTAATGACTATTTATTTATAGTTATTAGACTTAAAATAAATTATTATGACGGTTGAATTATTATGATTAAGACAACTAAATTATTATGATTAAGACGATTGAATTATTAAAAGATATTATTATTATTATTGTTGTTGTTGTTAGTAGATAGATGTGAGTGGAAGGAGTTGAAATGAAAAACAAGAAAGAGAGAGAGATATTTTTTTTTTAAATAAAATTTCTAAATTCAATTCTATAAGATCCAGTTGTCTGATTTTTACAATTTTGGTTTTAAATAAAAGATCTATACTAGAGCTTTCATTTGACACTAATTATACTCTGATCAAAATGTCATATGTTGAATAAATAGCTTGGAGAAATCTCAGTTATAGAAATTTTGAAGGCTCGATTCTTTTGATTGGTGGCACGTAAGAGCGAGTGGAAACTACCACCTTGCTCTTGACAATAAGATGCATCTTCCAGTGTAGTTTCAAATTTTTCGGTGACAATCAACACCAACTCTAGTGGCTGTTGGTGGTATTTTTCTACAAGGTTCTTAAATTAACATTCTAGAACTTGTGGAATACATATAATCTTTAGGTAATTCTCATAACTTAATTATATGCATATATAGTTAGATATTTATGTTTGTTTTTCTTTTGGTATTATGATTAGATAATTATTATTGAGTTTGAATTATTGTATATAATTTAATTATTGAGTCTAGTAAATAATTACAGTATAATTGAGACTATTAAAAAAATAGATCTATTTTATTTGTGTCTCTAATAGAGAAAAATATTATAATGCTATTAAATTATAGAGGCTCAGATGGGATATTTGAGAATTATTTAATTTGAGTTTGCTATTTCATTTAGATGAATTAATATTGTTCTGAAGAATAGTCTACCAAATTATAAGCAGATTCATCAACAGTTTTAGGGTGTATTCTTTGATCCTTACAAATTTGTGTTCTAATTGTCTTTTAAAATTTATTCAGTGGATCGTCCAGAACCATTTTTCTACAGCTCCGGTCAAGGCTAGTAATCGAGTTTGAGTTTCAGCATCAAGGCTATGAGTGATACTTTCTAATATATTTTTCTACTTACCATGCATTTACAATACTGTATATATATTATACGAGTGTGTGCGTGTGTGTATATATGTATATATACACCAATTAAAGTGGAGGGTTTCTTCAAACAATAAGGAGTCGGGTCAACTATTCAATCAAATGATGTTGAGCAAGTTTCCTATCTCTTCTTGAGAAAAAAGTTTGCTATTTCTTTGTAAAATTGTGCTTAATTTCATATGTAACATTTCTGCCAAGATCTCTTCGTTAGTTGGGGGAATAATCCGCACGAATCAGATTTTTTTGAGGAACATATTGAGAGAGATTTGGATTTGGTTAGACAATGTGTGATTGGTAAACAAGGATCAGTTTTTTAGTAAGGCACGGAATATATCGTCAAATATTCAATATGATTCCACAAGATATATATATATATATATATATATATATATATATATATATATATATATATATATATATATATATTCTAAGTAAATTATTTTTTTCACCTTAAAACTTAACTTATGCCTAAATTCACAATCCTTTCTTCCTCAACAAATTACTTTTTGCATCTCTAAAAATTTTCTCATGTAGACATAAATAGAGCTTGGAGATTAATAGCACACATTAATGAAGAAAAAAATTGTAAGGCACAATTTTTTGGACACACACACACATACATATATATATATATTAAATATAGGGGCTGTAAGATTATTTATTTTTGTGGATGTTGGATTTTTTCTTAAAATATATTATTTTACTTTTTAATTTTATTTTGTGTATCTGCAGTTGGCATATTTAAAAATTTATACTTAACAAATATGAGACCATAAAAAACCATGAAAAGACCTATAATTAAAGAGAAAATGAAATCAAAACATGATTTGAAAAGTATTAATTAAATTTAGTATTTTAATTAATTAGTATTAGAGAAAAATAAAAACAACAATCTAATTATAGAATAATTGAATAGGTGTGGTGCAATTGAAAGATGAAGGTTACAAATTGAAAAAGAATTGTATAATTATAAATAGGTTGTAAAAATTTTTTTGATTGGGAAAAAGGAATTGTAAAAATTAAAAGGGTAGAAAAAGAAAAGAAGATGCATAAAAAGAAAATTTTGAATAAACGGGAATTAAAACAAAAAAAAAAAAGTGTAAAGAGAAAATGACGATTGGAGATAGAATTCTCCTTGCCAATAAGAAAAGTACATCAATCAGCCTAAAGCTAAAAATGAAACAGAGCCAATTTTTCGGTTGGATTGGATTTCACTTTTATATATAATTCAGTTCGGTTTTATATTACAAAAATTTCCATTTGTTCGGTTTGGTCGGTTCTGCTCACCCTCTCTGGATAATCTAAATCCAAGTGAAGCGAAAGTGAAAAACCCAAATGCAGGAACTATCTCAAACCGAAACGAGAAACTGCTCTTTCTTCCTCCTCTTCTTCTTCTTCTGGTGAGTTCCTTAGCCATTGCTTTGTCTAGTTATAGCATTTGCTGCTCGCAATTAGGATTTATTACTTATAAACTGTTGGACAGTAATTTGTTTATATTAAAGAGGAAGTGTATTTTGTGAATTCTCAGTATGATTTATTGAATCCATATCATTTGCACTGTAGATTTTTTTTCTTTCTTTGATGTATTTTTTTGTACTGATAAGATCCCAAAATTCAGCGTAACTCGCTTTATAATGGCATGTAGCTTTTCCCCTTTCACATCTCTCTTCATAATCACTTCAATTGAAACCCTACTCCCGATTCATACCACCCATGAAATGCTGTTCAAAAGGATCTTAGAAGTTGAATGTAAAAATCTTCAAATCATGGGATTTCTCAATTTCGTTGCCTGTTGTTATTATGAAAGCTTCAAGTTGTTGCTTTGTTACTTCGAGAGATTAAGAGTCTGAGGCCTCTCCTCCTTTTTCGTCCTCACCACCGCCGCTCCTCCCTCTCAATCCCTCCACTATAAACATTATTCAATCAAGTTCCACCGCTGCCTTTACTTGTTATCACTGTCGGCAACCATACAGTACCAGTGACTGGTACTCCTCTCTTTTCTCTCACTATTTTATTGTTTTCACCAGTGAAATAAAGGGGGAAACCTTGAATCTAGGGTTTATCTAGATTGAAATTTTGATTTCGAAAAATTGGAGAATGGATGGGTTAAATGGTTCTTTATTATCCCACTTCAATTCAAAACGACTTCTCCGTCAATTCCTCATAATGTATATTATTCAATTTAATAATAAACATAGAGGTGCCAAACATATATGTGTATGTATCCATACATATATGAATTTCTCTGTTATCTTTTGGAAGTGCTTTACTTTATTGTATATTTTAAATAAAAAATCAATGCAGAATTGGAAACACAAGTCTAAGTTTTTAACTGAATTGTTGTTAATTTGCAATTGTTTAGATAAACTGTTTGGTTTCATTTTGCTAATACATAATTTTACTTCTATGAATGATTAATCTTTTTCAATTTTTTTTTTTTAGGTATTGATATATAGTTATGCGTCCTCTGTTTTACTCTCCTTTTTAAATGGCATATAGATTTATTAGCTAAAAGCTCAGCAATAATCACCTTTCACTGCAAACAAAGACCTAACAATCTCTTTATCTTACACTCTTCCCCTAAATCGCACAATGTCTTTTCTCTCCGCTGAGGCATAACCCTAAAAGATAAATGGTGGGCCCACCAAAGAAACACTTCCTCCCTCTCCTTCTCTTTGTCTCCCTCTTTGCCTTGTTCTTTTTCTCTCACTATCATTCCTCTCTTCCCATTACCCCTGCAAAAACCAATCTTGATCATAATTTTATTCCTGTAAATGATGTTAACAAAAATCTCAGTCCTCAAAACAACCCCACTTTCACTTTCCTTATCAAAGTCCTTGCATTCAACCGCTTAGACTCACTCTCCCGCTGCCTGCAATCCCTTGCTAGTGCTAATTATGATGGCGACACTGTCCATCTTCATGTCTACATTGACCATTTTCCCTTTGTGAATGATTCATTTAATGTGTTGGACAAAAAACTGGAGGACTCACAGAGGATGTTGGGGTTTGTTGATGGGTTCCATTGGAATTTTGGAAACAAGGTAGTGCATTACCGGACTGGGAATGTGGGGCTGCAGGCACAGTGGTTGGAGGCATGGTGGCCAAGCTCCAATGATGAGTTTGCATTTGTTGTGGAGGATGATTTGGAGGTTTCTCCACTGTTTTATAAGTTTGTGAAGGCTGCGATAGTTAATTATTACTACAATGTTAACAGCTCTAATCCTTCTATATACGGCATCTCACTCCAGCGTCCAAGGTTTGTCCCAGGTACCATTTACTATTTATTTCTGCTTTTATGATGCTGTGAATGCTCTGGTTTAGGTTTTTAGTAATTGGGTAATTAATTTTGGGATTATGGATTCCATGCTTTATTTGACTGATTATTTGCTTTGTTTGACATTATTGCTTCCTTGCCATTAAATAATTAAGTCATCTTGGCAAAAGTAAATGAAATTCTTTAGACTCTGTGCTGTGTGGTGGAGAACTAAATCTTATACTGGATGTTAAGTTATTTCATACTCTCAAATATTTTTTCCACCTGCTGGGGGGAGAAGAGGGGGGGGGGGGGGGGGGGGGGGGGGGGGGGCGCGGCGGTGGTTGTTGGGTTTGGGGGGGCTATATTGTATGTCGTTACTTGTCCTACTCCAAGCTTGCAAGTTATGGAAACCATAATTTTATTTTATGGATTATAAGCACCCTTCTTATATATTTAACTGTGGTATTTATCACTTTACATACATGTTTGACTTGTTATCTGCCTTTTGCTCTTATTACATAACTAAATAATTTGTGTAATTAAATGGAAAGCACCTGTTAATGAAACTGATTGTAAGAATTGGCCAGCAGCATTTTTACTATTTAGTATAAAAAATCTCTAGTAATCATAATGACCTGTATAAAAGCATATATTTTTAGTTTGAACATTCCAAAATATTAATTTTTTTGTTTTAACAGAAACAAAGGGTAGTAGGTATATGGTTGCATGCCTTCATTTTATTCTAGTAATGAAAATTTTGTTGATTTATGGCCCTCAATGCCTTCTGTTGGGAAATATAATCCCACATGGAAAAAGTATAAGAATATAAAGTGGAATATATGTGGAGTAGCTTGGGTCTTAGCACAAACTAATTGGTTTTGTGCGATATGAGATTTCAACCCCATTTATATAGCCATTGATATTATTTGGTCTAACACTCTTAAGTCCCATGGATTTTCTACATGGTATTAGAGTTTTTGATGGCCCAATGGCCGGATGATCATAGGCTCATATTTAAATACCTGATGGTTGGGGTAGCCGAAGGAGTCTAGACCCATTTATTGACTTAGAATCTCCAAGAGTAGGTCTATGTGTGTTTGTGATGGCTCTCTAGGAGTAGATCCATCTTTGGTAAGTGATAACTGGTCCAGGCCCAGTTACACTTGAGGGGGAGTGTTGGAAAATATAATCTTATATGGGAAAAGTATAAGAATATAAAGTGGAATATATGTGGAATAGATTGGGCCTTAGCACAAGCCAATTGGTTTTGTGCAATATGAGGTTCCAACCCCACTTATATGGCCATGGATATTATTTAGCCCAACACTCTTAAGGCCCATGGTTTTTCTACACCGTCCAATCACCTAATTTTTCTATTAGAAATTTCGCTCATAGAGATAAAATTTCATGCGTTTGAATGCTTATTATAGGTAAACATGGAAGCAAAATACGATTGGATGCTGGAACACCAATATTCTTGTATCAACTGGTTGGCACTTGGGGTCAGATACTCTTTCCAAAACCTTGGAAAGAGTTCAGGCTGTGGTATGACAAGCACAAGGCCAAAGGCATCAAGCCAATTCTTGATGGAATGGTAAATCTAATTCTTCCCACCCACTTTACCCCACAGCCCAAATGAAAACTTTTTCCTTTGTCATTTATTTGAACACTTCACTCAAAATCTATTGTCTACATGCAGGTTACTACTGGATGGTACAAAAGAATGGGAGAAAGGATCTGGACTCCTTGGTTCATTAAATTTATTCATTATAGTGGCTATTTTAATCTCTACACCAATTTGGGGCAAGAGAGAGCACTCAGTGTCTCTCACAGGGATGCTGGAGTTAACTATGGGAAAACAGTTGGACCAGACTCCCAATTAGTAGATGAAAGTTCCTTTGACTACAACATTCTGGACATGCAACCTTTAAGTAATTTGAAATGGTATGATTTTTGTTTTAGAGAAGTACTCCCTGGAAGAGTTGTAAGGAGCCAGGATGATCTTGGGTCTGTACTTCCATCTGTGCAAAAACAACGGACTGTTTTGCTTGTGAGCATATTTGGAGCATCAGAAACAATCACAATGAACCTACTATGCCACTTTGAGAGGCTAAACATCCATAACTATATATTTTTGGGTCCTCGTTCTGATTTTCTGTATGATCTCTCTAGAAGGGGGCATCCTGTTATTGATGTCAACCACCTTCTTGAAAATATTAGAGCACAGAAATTAATTAGATTTCAATATTCCAGCTCAACACCCGTTGACATCTTGGTGAAAGCTTATGTAATCATGAAGTGTTTAGAATACAAATATGATTCCTGGATAATAGATGCGAACATGCTTTTCATCAGTGATGATTTGTTTGATGAGTTCAACAATACTTCCAGTGACGTATTTGCTGGTACAAGCTCAGAATTTTTTTTTCTCAGGAGCTCTGCTTCGGCTATGAAAATTTGGGCTGATGGTTTCTTGAATAAAGTTGCTAATGCAGTTGGTCTAGTTCCATTACCCAAAGAGAGTAGAAATTTTGCCTGTCTGGTGGCAAAGTTGTTGGAACAGAATGGTGTTAGAATTAACTGGGTTGATGAGACAAGCTTTGGCATGAAAATTGGTGCCAGTAGTGTTAATCAATCCTCTTTGGGGGCAGGGAAGATGATTTATTGGTCTGTGGAGATGGGTGTGAATTTGGTTCAGAAGCGGCTAGAAGAATTAGGTATGTGGGCTCTAGATGGTGACTGTTCTTGCAAAGCTGTAGTTTGTTACCAATCATCTTAGTATACTGATAGCGGAGATTTTGTGTTTTTTCCTTGGTACTCTTTTTTGATGCACAATTGCTTTGTATCATCCGTTAAAGCACTACTTTGTTCTTTTGTAATTTTTGGAAGCTGGTTATGTTGGTAAATTTTTTGGTGCAACGCCAACCTAATTATTGATTATTTCAAGTTAGGGACTCTCTCTCTCTCGCTCTCTCTTCCTTTATGTATATATATGTGTTATTCCTCTTAATTATGCATATTCTTTTAATTAGAACAAGATTAAATCAGCTTTGAACCCTATTGTTGGGAATTAGGATTAACATTAATAATGTTGCAAGCTAAAAGACATCAATGCGATTGGCCAATGTGCTGCGGTAATTAAGCACTTGCGTTTTAGACCCTACAAATCGAGCTGAAGGTGTTCTTTTTAAGCCTGTAAATCTATTATCCAAGAATCAGTGAACCCACCAGAAAACTACATTATCATTAACATACTACATTATTATTAATATCCATCAAGGAGTGTTGTCGGGCTAATTTAGGTAGTTAACTGCATCAACCATCTCCATTGTGTTCTAGTTGTATGTTTAGTAACTCAGTACACGTAGTTTAGCTTGAGTGTCGGTCTGGTGCCTTCTCTCGTTGATCCTTACAGTTCTGTCCTGAGGAGCAAGTGGCACTATCATGGTAGCAGAGCAGAGACATCGCATGAAAAGACGTCATAACGCTACAATGTTTAATTGCAAATTATCTTTGCTGTCCCATAACAACTCTACTTAGAATGCAAGGTACATATCTGCAAAAGTTTTCAAAATGAATAGAATATCCTCTATCTTGGCATTTCAATACAAATATCTAGCTGGGTGAAAAAGCATAAATGACTACAAATATTCATGGTACATAGAACCTTTTTCATCTCTCACTGCATCCCAGACAAAAGCCTATCTAGCGACCAAGCTCTGTTTCTAAAAGTGAGCCTTCAAACTCAATGTGATGTCTCGTAAATTTATCCTGATTCTGCAAGCCAAAGATCAGGATCAAATTTCACTATTTCCTCTCCTGATACAAAAGCATGAACCTGGTTGTCGATTTGGACCCAACTGCAACCAGGATTTTTCTTTGCACCCCTTGACTTCATCAGTTCCCTTACCCTTTTTGCCTCATCCCATTTTCCTGCTTCTGCATACATGTTTGAAAGAATTGTGTAATATCCAGAATGCTGTGGCTTTAACCTAAATAGATGTTCTGCTGCCCAACGCCCCAACTCTATATTCCCAAAGATTCGGCAAGCCCCTAGCAAAGCACCCCATATGTTCGTGTCTGGTTCAATAGGCAAGCTTTTTATGAGTTTAACTGCTTCTTCCATAAGTCCAGCCCGGCCAAGAAGGTCAACCATACAAGCATAGTGCATGTGTGTTGCCTTAATATTCTGAACCTGCATTTCCTCGAAGCACTTCTTTCCCTTTTCAACTAGCCCACCATGACTACAAGCTGACAAGACTGCAATGTACGATACTGAATCATATTCCAAACCATCTTCTTTCATTGCATCAAAGAAATTGATGGCAATATTCAACTCACCTAGCATTCCATAGCCTAAAATCATGGTATTCCAAGAGGCTGTGTCCTTGTTCGGAATCTTGTCAAAGACTTTATGAGCAAGATCAATTCGGCCACATTTGGTATAAAAGTCTAAAAGAGAGTTAGCAATAAAGGTATGCCTGTGCAAATGCTTTCTTACAACTAATCCATGGATTTCTTTACCTTGCTTCAATGCAGCAAGATTTGCACAAGCTGCAATAACACCCATGTATGAAACTACATCATGCTTCAAACCCATAAGCCCCATTTCTAAAAATAAACTAACAGATTCTGAGCAATCAGTTGTATGAGAATATCCAACAATTAAAATGTTATAAGATACTTCATCCCTAAGGGAGATGCTAAAGATGTTTCGTGCAAGACTTAGGCAACCACATTTTGCATACATATCTGTAAGAGCATTAGAGACAAATAAATCAATAGAGCATCCCATGCGGATTGCTCTTGCATGGATTTCTTTTCCAGGATGAAGGAATCCCATTCTTGCAAAAGCTGGAAGGATATTTGTGAAGGTGACCATATTTGGAATTTCACCATCAGCTTGCATTTGTCTGACTAACTCTATGGCTGCTAATTCAAGCCTGTTCTGGGTAAAATTTGCAACCATGGCATTCCAAGAAACAATGTTCTTTTTGGTCATTAGGTGAAACACATTAGAAGCTTTGGTTGAATGGCCTGATTTTGCATACATATGAATCAATGAATTGGCAATAAAAACATCAGATTCAATTCCAAATCTTAAACTAAAAGCATGAATCTCCTTACCCAAATCAAAAAGTTCTAATTCAGCCAATACAGGTAACATACTAGAGATGGTGACAGAATTTGGTTTCACCCCTTCATTGATCATCAATCTAAACAATTCCAATGCATCTTTATCATGCCCCATATAAGCAAGGCTAGTGATAATTGCATTCCATGAGACTCCATTCCTTTCCATCATTTCATTAAAAACTTGCCTTGAGGCCTCCATATTCCCAGATTTCCCATATACATTAACCAAAGCATTGCATACAGTCACCTGAAAATTCAACCCAACCTTTATGATGTAACAATGAATTTGCTTCGCCATCCTCTCATCTTCAAGTCCCGCACAAACTGGCAACACAGTTACAACAGTAACAATGTTTGGCCTAAAGCCAGTCCTCAAATTCATTTCACTAAACAAATTAAGCGCCTCAAAATAAAAACCATTAACCGAAAACACTCCAACGACTGTATTCCATGACACAACATCTCTTTCAAGCATTTCATCAAACACCCTTTTCGCATCCGTCAAATTCCCACAATTACCATAGAACAACAGAAGAGTATTACCCACAAAGACATCCAAATCAAAACCAAGCTTAAACACAAACCCATGAATCTCCAAACCCTTCTGAACATTCAAATTAGAGGCACATGCCTTGAGGACGAAATTAAAGGTGTGATCATCAGGCTTAGTGCCATTTCGAATCATTCGATTATAGGTTTCAAAATTATCATTAGCTCGAGCAACCAACAGAGCCCGAATGAGAGTATTCCACAAAAATGCAGAGCGAGCATAAGGAACAGTTTCTTGAAAGAGACGGCGACATGTTGCAGGGTCATGAAAAGTGGCGTATCGGAGGATGAGCGAAGCACAGAGAGAGACACTTTGGGGAAGAAAGTTATTGAGAAGAGCAAAGGCGTGAGATTGCTTTGTTTGGCGAAGAGATTGGACAGTATTAGAGTTTAGAGTGAGGAGATTGCAGTGAACGGCGATGGTGGATAAAGAGAAGTGTTGAAAGAGAGACTGACGGAGATAGAAATTGAATGGACTTGTTGAAACTAAATGATAAAGAGCTTTACTTACATTGTGAGAAAATGGAAACATAGAAAGATACCATCAAAAAATCAAATGAATATTAATTTCAGGGAGTTTTCGATTTAGCTACCAACTGCAATAAGCTCATTTTCTAGTCATTTAAGGCTTGCAGGAAATATTGGTGAAGTCAGAAGAGCGCAGAGCGCGCAACTTTATTGCCGAGTGATGGGCTGACGAACGTCATATGCCCTAATTTTTGCATTTTTATTATTTGCAGTCAATTTTTTTTTCATAATTATATCTTTCTATTTATTTTTTTTAGCTTTCTTTTTTTTTAAACCTTATAAGTTTATTTTATAATGCATCATTAGTTTAATAGAATTATAATAATTTTCAGTTAACTTAATAAATATTTTATATTTTTTTGAAAAATTATCTCATTTTAAAATTTAATTTTTTAATTTTCTTGAAAAATAAATTTAAATGTTAAATAGTATTAGAGATTAATTATTTATTAAAAATATACTTTTTTGTCTAATATATATTATTTACTGTAACTTTTTATTTGATTTGAAATTCATAACTTATATAAAAAGTATCATATACTAATTTTATTATGAAAATATATACTGAATTTTATTTAATGTATTCTATAAATTAAATATTAAACAATATTAAATACTAATATTTGCTAAAGATATATTATTTTTTGTTTAATATATACTATTTTCTATAACTTTTTATTTTATTCAAAATCTATGACTTATATAAACAGTGTTGGATACTAATTACACTTTAAAAGTATATTGAATTTGTTTTTAGATGTGAAATATATACTAAAAAAATACTAAATTTTATAGTAATATATACTGTCTTCTATTGGTATTAAAAGAACACTAAGTTTTATGATAATATATTCTATTTGCTGTGATTTGTTCTCATTTTTTAATAAGAAATTAATATTTCTAATTTTATATTGATTTTTAAATTCTAAAATTTATATTATATTCTTTTAGTTTAAAAAAAAAATCAAAATCTAACTAATTTGAAAAAATAAGAAAATTAAACATATAAATTTGTGAGATGTGAAGCAGAATCAACATAAATTTTGTGATAGATATGTCATCATATACTTTTTACACTAAGCCAATTAACAAATAAGAGAATTTTTGATTAACAAATAAGAGATTTTTTTTTTTTTTTTGTTTAGACTAGACTAACAAAGTTAGAAAGATATAATTATGATTGAAATAATTAATTAAAATAGAATAGATAAAAGAAATTAAAATAACAAATAATATATACTTATAAACACATAAATACCATTAAAATTTTGAGAATCAATTTTAAATGATATTAATTAATTTTATTAAAAATTAATTTTAAATTTTTATAGAATAAATAATTATTTATCAAATAGTGAATTTTCAACTAAATTTATACAAATATAAATAAATCATATTAAAAAAATACTAATTTTAATTTGGTAGCCATTTAGATAAGCATTGCTATAAACAAATCATTCCTTGAATAAATATTTAAAGAAAAAAGAATGAGATATGGATGAAGTGCATGGATTGAAAGTTAAAAATGTTATTTTTTTAGGTTTACAAATTATTTTTGCAAAAAAAAATTTTGAGGGGTAAAAAAGTAATTTTTTTTTATATTTTTAGGCCATTTGTTTAAAAATCCCTTTACTACTTGGACCTTATCCAACCAAAACCTAACCCAACTATATAGTATATATTAAATTTTTATTTTAAATTTTCAAACATTGATCAAGCTGATTTCAACCAAACAAGTAATAACTGGATGAACTAAACAAAATTTAGATTAAATTAAACAAGATAGAATGAGGTTGAATGGAATAAGCTGATTATCCAAATGAGTTTTATTGAGGGTAGTCGAACTACAATGTGATTGAATATGCTTTTTAGGTTTTACAATTGATGTATTATAGTTAGTATTTCCTTCCTTTATTTAAAGTAGGAGTACAAGATTCTAATTCGAGCTAAACACTGAGTCGATGTTGTCTTTACTAGTTTACTTTGGATTTGCTATATAAGTAAGAATGGATTACTCTTTCCTCGAACTTGGTCTGACTGATCCTATACTGCCTATTGGGCTTACTTAGGCCCGGTCCATCATATTTTGTTCCTCATCAGTGGCCCCCTAATTTCACTGAAGTGAGTGCTACAAAAACTTCAGTTGAAACAATCTTGTGTGCGAGCTGCCCAGTTCAGTTCAAGCAATCTATCCCTTTACTTCAATTAAAATAATTTTAGCGAGATGCCTCCCAAGTTTCATTTTGCTAGTTTAGTCCATCAACGAAGTCACCTCTATAGAAGTTCGAAGGTCCATATCTGCTTTACGCGTGTTTGACAGTTTACAACATTAAATGTAAAGACGGCTTCTTTTTTAGACCTGCACCATGTGGTCTTTTCACAGTCGTACAAGTGTACGTTCCGCTTAGAATTTAAAATTATTACCTGGTGCATGGTCTTAGGGTTTAAGTTAAATTCAAAAACCCATTTGCTTTATCTTTTTCGTCTTCTTCCTCTTCTTTCATTTGCCCAAAAGTCGCAGGTGGGACCCAAGTCATTAAACACACTGTGTCTCAAGGTTTAAATTTGATGTTTTGTTCTTTAAATTAGTTGCGGTCGTGACATTTGGATTGCGGTCGCAATATTAGGTAATAGTTGCGAAAAGTATGTAGCGCTCATGAGTCTGAGGCTCATTTCGTGACTTAAGGAACTTTTGAATCTTTTAGAAATTATGATCTTTCAATGAATTATATTTATGGAGTAAACACGTAGTGAACATGTTAAATAATTCTAGGTTGATTTGTTAGGATTAGAAAGAGAAGTTAACTAAGTTTTGATCCAACTTAGATTAATGATTGATATGTATAGTGTTATGCTATATGAAATGCTTATATGTGACAATGATTTGATTTGTGAATTATATGGAATTATTAAATGATTTTTGTGATTGATGCCATAAGAAGAGAAATGATGTCTAGTAATAATCAGTATGAGAATGAAATAAATCAATTACATTATATATATATAAGTATACGGTATGAATTAAGTGAATTATATTAATAAATTTGTGGCTTTGATGCTACCATGTAGACTACTAAAAAAAAAGAAAGGTAAGAATTTCTCTATCACTTATGTAAATATGAAGTATAGTCAAAAGAAGAATATTAATCTAGTGTGATTTAAAAGAAGATCACTTTGTATTCAAAGAGGGAAGCAATCAATCGTGTACGTGTTAATGCGACCTTTGAGAGAGGCGATTATGTATGTGTAATAGGAAAGTTCTTACACCTACTAAGGGAGTAAAGGACTAAAGTAGAATATGATTTGATGTTGGATCATTCCAAAAGAAAGGTACATGAAATTGACAATTACAATAAGGTATATATGAAATTGGAGGATTATATGTTAGTTAGAAAAACAATTTGAATGTAGTCAAGCAAAGTAAGTAAGATGTGAAAAAGAAAAAAATATAAATAAATAAATAAATAAATAGTGAATGATAAGGCAAAGAATGTATGAGGAAATACTAGATATATGAAGTATAGAATTAAAACGAACTAAAGGAAACAAAACTTATGACATAAAAAGAGTTTATGAAGCTGACTGATTAGACAAACCCCATCTAAGAGAAATATGTTATGTTGAAATTGAAGTGATAATGAAATGGAATTGAATAAGTTAAAAGTAGATGCTATAAGAAGTGGTAAGTTTTGAAAGTAACTCAATGAAGCAAATGTGAGATGGATTAGTTTTAAGGCGGGAAATATAGAAAATTCTGAGGCAAAGGAAATTGTAAGTGTTAAAGAGAATGTAATATAGGGAATAAGATAATTTGGATGGAGGACTTTATTGATAAGGATAAGATTATAGAAAGGTAAGTAGAAAAAAAAATTAGAGATAAGTGAATGATAGAAGAATTTAGCTCAAATAGGATGAATATTTGAATATGGAAAGAAAAATTACTAAACAAGGTGTTGCAATTAGGATAGTCCTAATGGATTATTTATTTGATCTAATATAATCAATTGGTCAAAATGATGTTTTCAATGTTAAGTCAAAATAAGAAGTGTAAATATTTACGAGTGATATAGAATTTAAAGAATGTGAAAGACATATGAGTATAGGAGAATAGTATTGATGGAATTTTATTGTGGATGGTCTATGTACCAAATGAATTAGAGCTAGAGAAAAGAGAATATGAAATTGTTAAGGAATAAGTGATTTGATATGAAGTGAATAAAGAAATATGCAATTTGACATGATAATTATTAAGAAGAATGTGAAGTATAGAAATATGAATGTTATATTTAAAGCTACAATTATCACCCTAATAAGGAATACTATAAAGGAGGAACATTTTGCTATAGTAAGAGCATGACTTGAAATGTTAATTCAAATGTTACTCTTCTATAACAAATAAATGATATCTATACAATTAGGATAAGACCTCTTAGTGGGAAAGAAAATAAGATTTGCCATTAGATATGAAAGTCAGAAAATGAGGAAAACTCACTAGATAAAGAGATAACATGGTGAATCAATAACATGGTGAATCAAGACGGTGAAGAAAATAGATGCCCCCTCCTATAATGCTATAGTAGCTATCTAAATGTCCAAAGGTAAAGGAGCTCACTCAAATTCTTACTATTTATGATATATTGAAGCAAGTTAAACAATAATAACTACTTGATAAGGAACTTAATTTTTGAGAAAATTTCTGATGAAATATTGCTCTTTGTTCAGAGGCTTATAAGGATAGTGACATAATTCTGCTCATAGATGCCCTAATAGATACCCTTTAATGCCACTTGACTAGTGACAAAGTTGATGGTACTAGTTTCTAAGGATCATTTTTAGAAATAAAAAGGACAAGTTCATATAGAGAAGGATGCACTCAAAGGTGAAAGACGAAAAGTATTTCAAGGTAACCATAATTCAAATAATGGTTTGAAGTAATATAGTAAGAAGAAAAAGAATTAGTCGAATTAAAAACATGAATATGAGAAAAGGAAAGTTGACACGAGTCTAATAATAGAGATGCTCAAAATTATTGAAAGATGAAGTATGAAAGAAAAATAAGGGATATCATTTAAGTATTAAAAACCTTTATGGATAGTAAAGGGACCATATATTTAAATAATAAAAATAAAGATTCGGATAATCATGTTAGAATATACCAAGGGATCACATCAATCAAGTGAAATTATAATTCTCCATTGTACTTATTGAGACATAAATCAGGAATTAGAAAGAAAGATTATTAATAAATTGATAATCAAATAGAGAAAGCAAGTAAAAGAGAAGGAAATGCATAAATATAAATGTCAATAAGAATTAAAATTGAAGTATATGACATGTACAATGATTAAGTTTGATTGGATGCATTATAAGAAGAACTTGAAAATTTAAAAGAATAAACATGCCTTATTAAACTCAATAGGAAGACCTTTATTAAGGAGTAAATGAATATTCTTTAGGAAGAGAAAAGGGAAAATCAAACTATAGGATACAAAGAACTCAAAAGGAGTTGGATTAGAATGGTAGTGTAAGTACATGAGATTTATTGTGATAAATTTACCAAGCAAAGTAAAACAAGAAAGAGTATGGTGCGAGATTGATATCTTGTCGTCTTAATATAATCGATATGATAATTAATACTTTAAGTAGAAAATCAATAAGTAGACCCCTCCATGTGATAATGTGCAATGTGATCTATTATTAAGAAATTAGAAATAAATGCTTGACAAAGGATTATGATTAAAGGAAGATGAAGCATGAATATTGTTAAACCATTTTAAGTAAAGTTGAAAGTCACAAGCAAAATACAAGAGTCAAGGAACAAGGAATTGCAATTGATGAAATTAAGGAAAAAGTGAAAAAAAGAAGAAGAAAAAATCAAGTTCTAAATTTGAAGTAAAGGATAATGCTTAGAAGTGCGAAGATGACAAAGATGAACTGTATATGCAAGGACATAACTACATATTTGACTGTGTAAGTGTATATATAGATGTATACAAGAGCAAGTATGAAAATGACAAGCATATTAAAATTTTGGAGTAATTGAGACAATTTGTAATGATGAAGAATCTAAGAATATCCATATGCTAATTTGAGATTCTATAGAATTATAAAGATTCGATTAAAAAAAATTGTGAAATTGGTATGTGGAGATAGGACATATAAGTTAATGAAAGATTTAAGGTGAGATTTATTATGTCTTTTATTTGTAAATAACTATGCATATACTGTATGGTTATTATGCATTCAAAAGATGATAAATGATCAAAGTTGTAGGAAAAGCTTTAACAAAGGACAAATTAATTGAAAATTTGGTTTGATAAAATAAATAATCAATTCCTTGTGGACATATATGGTTAAGGACTGATTAATTATGGAATGAATTCTTCAATAGTAAGTGAAGAGTAGAAATGGAAATAATTTATCTAAATTATATCTAAGTACTTGTAATTTGTAATGATTATTAAGAGTTACCATGACCACTTGACATGGGATTATAGCATTTTAAATTACTCTGCAAAGATTTAGAGTGAAATAATAAGATTTTTGTGTAGTGCTTTAAATAGTATAATGCAAGATAAAGTGTCTAAAAGAATCATGAAAGATATTTATATTACCCTAAGATTCTTAAGCCAATGATAAGTTTCACATGAGATAATAGACTTATAGTACGCAAAGTGATAAAAGAGAAATTATATATTTGATAGTTTAGAAAATTGAGGTAACATTGATTTCATAATAGATCTTAAGATATAAGAGTTGTTATTAAAGAGGAATTATCAGAGAAATTTGAATAATTAAGATAGCGAGAAAATGATAGAAAGTTCATAGGAATAATAAATGTGTATGGGGAAAACAATTGAGACATGTATTATCATTTGCCTTATGAATCAAGAGTATCTAATTTGAAAATCTAAGTATGAATTTTCTAAAGAGGGGTAGAATGCAATACCTAAGGTTTCTCTAACCTGTTAGAGTTAGTAATATCGATATTATAATGTTCATTTACTATACAATTCAAGGTCTTTCTAGCATATTAAGAATTATAAGAATACCATAAGAAGTAATTTTAATAAATAATGTGATAATGAGTAAAGAATATAATCAATTTTGATAAGCACTTTTATGATAAAATGAAAGTCAAACCGAGTTTGACTTAATGTGATTATGTTAAATATTTATTTGAAATATGAATCTAAAGTACTAGTGAATGGGCATTAGCATCTCCTAAGTCATTGGGAGATAATAATAATGACATGAGAAGTTGATTTCAATTAAAGTTACAATGGTACAATAGAAGGCAAATTTAGTTTGACCTAGTGAGTCTATGTGATTTACATACTTGAACAATGCTAAAGAAGGGCTGGAAAATATACACTATAGAGTGAATAAGATTTATCTAGTAATGTCTAAAGTGTGTAGTGATATTAGAAGGTAGAAATATGTATATTAAAGTGAAAGAAATGAAATGAAAAATGTATTAAGTTACTAAGTTTAAAATGTGCATATATGGATTCGTTAATGGCTTTTAGACTCTAAAGCCTATGCTTATTAGATGGCCTGCCCACAAGGCCCAAGAATAGATGAATATATACTTAACTAGAGTTAGAAATAGTTAACCATAGTTAAATCGGTGTAGGATGAGCTAGCCACAAAATTTGACTAAGAAGCCATCATTTTTTACTAAGGCAAATCCTTTTCCAACTTGAATCCTTACTTTTCTTACACCAAGGTCCACATTCATTTTTATTATTTTCACACCTTATAATGAACATCATCAACCTAGATAATATTCTAGCCATCCAATTGAATTAAATCATAGCCATCCGTTGTGATTAAGTTATTGCCATTGGATTAGAAATGATTAAATTAACACTATCCATCTTCCATATATAAGCAATAAGATGAGCATTTTTCTCCATTTTTACAAAACCTATCACAAAAACACATCCTAATAGAGAAATAAACTCTAAATTTTGTGCTACCAACATAGCAATTAAAAACAAGGCTTCTTAAGGTAAGAGTTTATGCTCATCTCTTCCTTTATGTGTTCTAAACATGACTTTGGTGTTATAGTCATAATAACTTTCTTTTTCTTTCATCCATATGATTCAATCAAAAGTAAGTATAATTAGGAAATGTTTATTTTATATGTTCTTTGATTAAATATGGGGATTGGGCTTGAGAACTTGAGGTATATCAAGTGAAAACAAGCAAAGGAAGTAAAGAGCACATATAAGGGAACATTAGCACTAGATTCGACCTCTCTTTGATTTGGTGTAAAGGATTGTTCTAGATTATGTTTGAAGATATCTATGGTTATTTTGGATGGAGAAAAATGGTTTATTAGTGTCAAATTGAATTATAGAAGCTTATTTCAATACTTGAAATTTTGAAGACATAATTTAGGTTAAAAGAGGAAGTTTAGATCTAATAATTGTTTTCCATGTTTGATTGATGATATAGACTTTTTAATATGTTAATTTCATAATTCTATGATCAATTTGAAGATTGGATGAGGAATTAATGGTTTTCCCTAAATTCTAGGGTTTATGGACCAATTGGAGATTTTGAGAATGAAACTTGAATTTATGGAATTGAAGGGGGAATTAAGCTTAAGAATAGTACAACATGATTTATATAATGTTAATTTCAAAATTCAATTGATAGAAGTGATTTTTCCAGATTTAATGAATTAGATTCATTTATGGAATTAGAAGGTGAAAGTGGAATTAATTCCATTGAATATGGGAAATTGTTTAAATTGATTTTAATTGACTATCATGAAGTTGAAATGAGAAATTGGAAGGAAAGGAATTATCTTTCCTTAAGTGAATACATTTGGCTATTTAGAAAACAATTAAGAAAAGTGTTAAAATTAGTAACAAGTATATGTATAGTGTATATTGACCTTAAAAGTAATAAGTTATACTATAATGAACATGATAGAAGTGTTAATAAGTTAAGCTAAATTAAACTAATATCATAACAATGACATGATTGATGTCTAATTGAAACACAAATGTGTAGAATTTAAAGACAAGGATAAGGACATTGTCCAAGAGTGTAAGGAGCACCACTAGCATCAAAGTTAAATGTAAATAGGAGCAAATGAGTCCAAAGTGAGTACTTAATAATATAATATGACATGTGCCATATTCTTTGAGCCTTTATTATTCAAACCATTGTCATTGAAATACTCCAATTTCATGATGAGCATGAATTACTTGTTGTATATTGAGCCATTTAATATGATACTTCTTTATAGTGTTTGACTATTATGAACCTTTCATGTTGAATTCATAATATGATCATTGAATACCTTATTGTGAACCTTATATGAACCTTTCTATTAATGCCTATTGATAAGCAAAAATACCTTTCTGATCTAGGGTAATACATCGAACCTACTTGGTAAAAGCCTACGGGTAGGGTAAGAATACCTAACCTCTATAAAGGAGGCATGCCTAACTGTAAGACTTAATCAGTCTTGCATAATGTGATACATATGAGTGAGCATGGCTTAGGCCACCATTCTTTAATTTATATGTCTTGGAAACATTCCACTTCCAAGAAATCATTATTTTTGCTAAAAGATGTTTCCATCTTAAATGAGAAATTGATTCATAATGACAATTTTAACTAACATCACTCCATTGTCACCATGAGCATCCTAATAATGAACCACATACCCACTATATATATTGTATTATTATGTACTCATTGAGTGTTGTCTCATTCCTTAGTTATTTAAATTTTTCAGGTAAGATTGACAAGTCAACAAGGTAAATTCCAAGCCCTATTCTTCCGCTTGGAAGTTGCTATGCTAATTTCAAGTGTTGTGAGTCTTGGTTATATAACTATGAAATTCTTTGGTTTAGAGCTCCATGGTTACCAAAGGTTTAGCACTAAAATGTCATTGGGTTTATATGTATTGTAAATTATACTGTAATTATTATTATAATAGTATATTAAGTTATAAACATTTGGATAATGACATGAATGCAAATCTAAAAATTTTAGCGAGTTGAGTACATAAATGGTATTAGTAAGTATTTGGTAATATATAAAATAAACTAGTAATAGGCAATAAGGAAAGGTAATCAGGTTTTGATCTTGGGATAAAGTTTAACATGATCAATGGTAAAAGATTATACGCTAAACAGGGTTCTACGGGGTTTAGGTGACTTTATGTCTCCTTATGCCCTAGGATTGTCACGGCTTAATAAATAGGTTGTGACAAGGTGGAGGAGAGTACAGTGCTTGGTATTGATCAGAAGATATATCATGAGATGAAGGTGGTGGAGAAGATTGAGTTTGATTAGGAAATATACCTTGGTGTAAGGAAGGAGTAGGCAGAACTTATATTGTGAGCCAAGGAAAATCTTTTGACTTGTCTTGATTTTTGATTAGGAAAAGGATTACTTAATTTAAATGGAAAAATATTTTCATTAAAGATTCCATGCCTTACTATGTACACCTTGTCATTATCAATATCCAAATAAAAATTCCCACAATGATTAGGAGACCTTCCTAAATAAATACATTGTTTACTTCTAAAAGAAAATTTGTGTGCATTAAATGGTCTTAAATATGGATACTGCACAACCAAAACTTTTTGTGGTTGAAGTAATTTGGTTACTTATTAAATAGAACTTCATAGGGTACATGATTGTTAATACTTAAACTTGGCATATTATTGTGAGACCTCAGCCGAACTCCCATCCCTCACTCGAGATGCCTTAAGGAAAGGCAAACGATTTTTAAGAAGGTTATAGAACAAACTTCAATGCTCACGATTAGAATGACTATCATTCAGAAAATTAATTTTTGATTTTCGAAAAGTGATTTTGAGAGTCGCCACCCTAATTTATTTTTCAAATGGAACAATTAAGGAAAGTCATAATTCAATAATTTTAGTTAATTAATTTACTCAAGGATAAAATCACTAGTGTTCGAACCAAGTCGAGCTCAGGTTTTTAGTTAGTAATTTAAATTTGGCTTTTAAGTTTAATTTAACTTAGAAAAATTGATTTCATGAATGATAAGTACTAAATGACAATTATAAGTAAAATGCATGGACATGGCATAATATGAATGTATGGTATAATTATGAGTGCAAGGGAAATTAAAAGAACAATTAAGTAAAACCATCCACAAATTAAGAAGAGTGTTATCTCTAGTCCTTACGGATTTCTAAAGAACTACATAATTGCTCCTTAATTCCAAATTAATTAAATTAACTGCATACATTAATTAAAAATGGGATGTCTTCTCTAGCCCTTATGGGTACTAGAAAAACCATAAGTTCCCTTACAAACACAATGAAAATATAAATAATTACATTAGAAAATAAAAGAGGAATGGGATTACATCAAATTTGGATTTAAACTCCAAACATTCCTATATAGCCCACTGTATAGGGATTGAAACCTATGTAGTTCATTCTATGATGAAATGAAGGGGTTTACATATTGATTGGATTAATTTTGATTTAGGGGTTGGATGAAAATACCTTTGTTTTTGGCAGATGAGATGGACGAAGTGTTTTTCTATATTGAGTTCCATTTTATCAAGACCAAAGAGTTGAATTGATTGGGGGAGTAATCAATTAATTAAAATAATTAATTAACTAATTAATATGATGAAATGGGTGGATGGATTAATTAAAATGACTAATTGATAAAGAGTGGATTAATTTAAAAAGATTCGTTTGATTTTAAAAAAAGTGATTAATTAATTAATTAAATGATTAATTTTTAAAAAAATGATTAGCTAATTAAAAGGATTAATTAACTTAGGTTAAGGTGGAGTAATTAATTCATTAAAGAGAGTGATTGGAGGGAGAAGAAGAAAGGAGCAAATGGATATCTTTCAACAAGTGCTTAAGGGGTGAGGAAAATAGTGTGGGTAGTGAGGTATTTGTAAGCAAATGGAGTGGGATAAAAAGACAAAAAAGGACTGAAAAGCGGCTAAAAGAAGGGGCATTTTTGAAAATTCAGGTTCAAAAAGGGGAATCACTATAAATTCACTCCAAGTGCACATGGCAACTGCATGACCAAGGCACGAATCCAAGCAAATGTACGGCTATCCTTTTTTTTCTTTTTTTTTTTTGGAGATTGATGTCAGTCCATGTTGAAAAATGAAGTGTCCAGATATTAATGTACTTGAAGGTTAAAATTTTCTTTTAGGGCGAGACAACTGTACCATCTCTGTGTAGCGTACTAAACTTAGCAGGTGTTAGGTTGCGGTCAGATGATGAGGGTGCAAAATTAAGAGTTCATAGCTACCCCCTCCTTAAAATTGTCTTATTTGTAATGCAATTATGATGATAATGAACCTAAAAGTTGGGATGGTGTAAAGAACCAAAGGGATGTCCAAGTTAGTGTTTGAACATATTTGGATGAGAGAAGTGGTTTTGATTTTGTGAGAAAGGTAGATGATCAAAGGAACACAAGGATATTTAAGCAATCATTCCTAAACATTTATGGATGAAAATGTGACTGATAAATGGAAGTGAGAGAGAAACCAAAAGGATATCTAAGCTGGTGTCTAGATATTTTTAAGTGAATTGATGAATATGGTTGATTCAAATGAAAAGACAGGAAAGGAACTAGAGGGATGTCTAGATTAGACATTTCTAGGTGAAGAAATCGAATGAATTTTAGATAAAATGGATGGAGAGATTGATTTAAAATAAGAGGGATAGAAAAGGAATTATAGGGATGTCTAAGTGACTATTTCCAAACATTTGTGGGTGGAATTAAGGGATTTTGGATAGAAGAGTATCAATCAGCTTTGAAAAGATGTCGATAAGCTTTGATGAGGTACTATTCATCTTTAGAAGATGTCAGTCATTTTCAAAGGGCATTTGTCAGCTTTTTAGAGATGTTAGTTAGTTTTAAGGAGTCACCAGTCAGTTTCAAAAGATATCAATTAGTTTCGATGAGGTACTAGTTAGCTTTGGAAGATGTTGATCAACTTCAAAAAGGCATTGGTTAGCTTGCTAGTGATGTTAGTCAACTTCAAGAAGGCACTGATCAGTTTTAAGGAGGCACCGGTAAGCTTTAGGAGATATTGGTTAGCTTTAAGGAGGCACTAGTTAGCTTTTTGGTGATGTTAGTCTACTTCAAGGAGATACTGGCTAATTTTGGAGAGGCTATCAGTTTGGCTTATACATGATTGTGCATGGCTGTGAATAGTTATATGTGCATGTATGTTTTATGCATAGACGATGCAAGTTCATATATGCATATTTCAGGATTCATAAACCTTTTGTTTAATTTTGATGCCATGGACGATTTGTGATAATGCTTGTAATGGATATTTGCATGAATGTAAGAGGATGGATTCACAAGTTTGCTTTATGAATGTAGTTTTTCAAGTGACTTTTTTTGTCTATGGAAGCCATATTTCAACCACTACATACATTTGTAGACTGAGAAACTCGATAAGGCAAAGATGATAAATTCGGGTAAATATGACATTATAATAATGGTGATGTTATGAGGGATATAGGTCGACTGGGATTTCTTGAGGGCTTGCTTTAGGTTTTAGGAGCTCGTGGCCTGTGTATTTTGTTTTGGCTAGTGTATGGACTAGTTGCAACTTGGAGGCAACTCTAGTGGTGCCAGAGTTTAAAGTTGGGAATTTCTAAATTTTTTAGGGGTTTTTAGACTTGCCTAGGGATGTTGTTTAATGATTGTTGATGGTCAAGTGAATTTAACCATTGTGATTGAGGAGTTTTATGATCCCAGTGACTAGAGATATAAGAAGGCAAAGGCTCAAGATAAGGGCCTTGATTTTCTATTTAATAGCTAAATATCTATTTTCTAGGTCTATTGGTTGGGGAGATGCCAGGGTGGTAGGCTTAGTTTTATACATGGAATAAAGTCACTCTGTGGTTGGAGCTGTGCTAGCAGAGACTCTGATGAGTCTTGAATACTTTGTTTAGGGTTTGAAGAGGTGGACTATCTCTCTAATTGTTCTCTATATGAGGAAAATTTGTTTGTTCTTATCCTTTTTGTTAGAAGTGTTTTGTAGGTGTCTAATTTTAGGTTTTAGGTTATTTTGCAAATATAGTTGATGGATCATTTCTAGGCATTGGCCCTTCCATCAAGGGGTGTTTATACTGCTTTTCAGTACTATATGTACCTGGTTGAAACTTGAGCAGAAATTGGATAGGATGGTTATTTGTAGCTTGCCCCGAGGAAATATTTTAGCATTGCCAATTATAAAGGATTGGATCTTTCATGACAGGGGGCCATGGGTGTCATGTGATTATCTTGTTAGGCTTAGCTTGAATAACTTTTTGCTAAGGGATGAGGGTTTTGAGGTAAATAGGGTAGACTCAGGAATTGCCCCTAGTTGTTCTCTTCTTGGAGTCTGCGCAGATCACAGCTTCCATTTCTAGAGCTATTAGAAGTGGTGGTTGATTAAAGAGTTATCATGTTGGTTTGTTCTGGTATTTCATTTAAGATCACAGAGAGTATGGTAGGTGGTTGATGAAGGTGGTTTGGCCAATTAAGAAAGAGTACCTGGCTGCTATGCTGAGGAAAATAGAGGTGATGCAACTGAGAAGGAAAAGACTCTATGAGGATTTATTAGTAGCAAAAGGACTATACACAGACATAGGGGGTGACTCAATCTTTGAAAGAGACTCAAGGATCTACCAGAGGTGCAACACCGTAGGCTGTAATAGTGACTCAAACAGTAGTGGCAATGATAAAGGAGACTGTGCTTGCAGTGAGGAGATAGAATGACACTATAGGGAAGGTTCAAAGAAGGACTGCTATAGTTAGACATAGAGGATAACTGTATTTTCTTAAATACATAGGAGGATTTCAGTTGCTACAGCAGGTCTAAGTTATTGCTATGTAGAAGAGGATGTCTAGGAGCAATTTTGGAATTATTGATGCTCAAAAGAGGGTTTCTAATATTGCTTTGGTGAGCAATTCTAATCCTGCTAGTACTTATACTACTATGGCAGGGGAGCTATAGAGACTTTGATTTTGATGAAGGTACAAGAAATATGCATCCTAGGAGGAAGTGGAAGATTGGGTAGACTGTGACTTTAGACTTAACTATTTTGGTTTTTATTCAGGATTTTTGCTTTTGAATACACTTGTAGGTTGACAGGAGTTATAGACGACATTGAAAGGGCTATCTTTTTTTTGTCATGATGATGGGTTGTATTTTTGTAAAATCTGATTACCATTATATGAGGCATCTTTTATTTTTGATTAAGTCACCTTTTAGGTTTTTTAAACTAATGAGTTCTTTCTATTCTTATTTTTTTAGCTCTAATTTCTGCTCTAGCCACCCTTTCGGGTTTTTGACTCAACAAGCTTGCTCTAACTTCTACTTAAGTTGCCTTTTTGGGTTTTCAACTTAGCAAGCTCTTTTTTTTTTTGTAATTTATATTTAGGCAAAAGGAATTAAGCGAATGATGTATTAGGCACAGAAGAAATGAGAATGTATGCAAATAAAATATGTTGTATTATTATTTGGATTGCACTCCAGCCAAGTTGCCTATGCATCCCTTATAATCATTTTCCTTTGATTCATTTTTTAAGAAGAATCATGTCCATGTAGTTTTAATTGCATATGCATGAAAACAAAAAGTGAAATGCAGATATAATTTTCAAATGAAGATCATTTTAGTTCATTCAGATTACAAGGATGGGAGAATTCATTTCCATCCATGCCTGCAAGGATGGCGCCTTTGCTAGATAGGATCTTCTTGAGCACACACTGTTTGATCCAATTCAGTTTGAACTTCCTCTTGGATTATGAACATGAGCTTGGATTTCTCCCAGAACTGGATTTCCTTTTTGCAAACCCTTGTCTTTTGCCTTTTGTTGAAGTGTCTAGCTAGTCTCTATTGATAGCCTCAAATGTTGTACAAAGCATCGATTCCTAATGGTATTCAAATGGTCATGATTCCTTTGATCTATTCTGCATTCATTCTTCTTAGCTTCCACTTGATAGGCTTTTTGTGTAGGTCAGGATATTGTGAACTGTGTTGCTTGGATCTATCCCTACCATGTCCTTGAGTTCTCATGCAGAATAATCTAAGAGCTCATGAGCCATTTTGATTAATGATATGTAGATGCAATGTATGTAATTTTTTTGTTTTTTTTTCTATACCATAATTGATTGATCCTTTGACTTTCATTTTTATTTATTATTTATTTTTCATTTTTTATTCATTTTTTCTTTTCTTCTTCTTTTTTTTAGATGTCCAATTCAAAGATGAATCAGAAGAATTAAAATGAAGCAAAAAGTTCAAACTTTTCATTGCTTATATAGATAATCATTGGTTACATTTAAAGGATAAGCCTAAAAGGCAAAATAGAGACTTAGAAAAGCAAGACTCGATAGACATAAACTTAGAGAAAGACTTGATGAAAATGGATTGAAAAAACTTAGACAGACCTAAATGACTCAGACTTGGACTTAGATGACTCAAAAATGGACTTGGAGGACTTAGACATAGACTTGAAAAACTTAAACAGGGCATAATAGGGTTGGCACTCTTTATTGGATGAAACTTAAGATGGTTATATGTGCTCAGTGGTTCAAAAGAGGATTAGTTATAGTGTTAGATTTTGGGCTTGGGAGCAATAATATCACCACTATCAATAAGGTCTTAATTTTGTGCTTTAGAGCCTTGCACACATCATTTTTGTGCCTTGGCCCTTAATGATAGTCATAGTGCTCGTTAGCATTATAGCTTTTAGGCAAGGGTTTGCAAGAGAATGTGATTCTAAGGGCTCAACCATATTAGCCTCTAGGGCCTTCTTGTAAACAACACTGAGGGCCATGCCTAGTTTAGAAAAAGTCCTCTTTTTCTTTAACCTCATTGGTTAGCAATAAGAGACAGCATTTACACCCCTTTCTCTTTGGGTAGTAGAGTTGGTGGTGTTGGTAGTGTAATTGTTGTTCTTGTGATACCTTGAACTAGAGGATTCATCCTTGATTTGTCCCTATTGAATCAAATCCTCGATACTAAGCAAATAGCTGATCATTTACTTTGAATGGTCTCATGGCACCCACATACATCTTGAGGTGAGTTTTAGAGCATATGGTGCCATCAAACTTGTTAATGACCAGCATTTTGAATTTCGGTGGAACCCTAGTATTAGAGAAAAGAGTTAGAGATTCAACATTTATCATGTCTTCATGCTTTTTGATGTTTTTGATGGATCATTCTGTGGCTTCGAATTTCTCCATAAATTTCTTAGCTTTCAAAAAGGATTCATAGTAGGAGAGGGTTCAATGGTGTTCTAATCAAAAGCAAGAGAGGTAGGAGTCTCAGGTGCTTTCCCTTTATTAGTGAGATCGATAATAGAAGGAGTGAAAGTGGGGGCATGGCTAGTTCTAGTTTGAGTAGAGATGAGCTCAACACAATCGAGAGTAGTAATGATGGTGGTATTAGTCATTTCTTTGACCTCATTAATGATGGACTGACGTTAAGAGTTGAGAGTATTTATGAAGTTAGTGGACTGGGCATTGAAAGCATTAGTGAAAGAGTCAGTTTGGTTCTTAAGGGTGGTGGTGAGTGCAGTTTGAAAGGTTTCCTCTTGTAAGCACTCATGACATCTTAGCAAAGTTTGCCATCAGTACCTTGAAAAGAAAAAAAAAAAAGCGTAAGAATTTACATTTTGAAGGGAACAAAGAGGTGTATGCAATGGTGTGTCAAGAAAAGGATTCCCTTTATACTTGTTTGGTCACTAGGTTGAGAATTTGGTTAGTACATGGTTCTATGTTTAGGGTGACGAACCATAGGTTTTGGTGTTTAAGGTGTTTGGGATTTTATTATCAAGTTTCTTATGTCATGTATGCATGACAATATCATGATGCATGCCGAAAAAGATTTTATGGGCTGTGAACCCTTAATTTTACACTCTCATTATTCGACCACAGCTTGACACTTGCTAAGATTAGCCAAGTGGCACCCCCAGTCCCTTCCATGGTGTGGTCCCTACCATCCTTTTTGCAGTTCCAAAATGACCCTAGTTTGATTTTTCAGTATTTTTTCAGCTCTACCTTTTAAGTCTTTTCACATTTTCACTTTCTAAATTACCCTCACCCCCATTTTCCTATAAATATCCCATCATTTCCACCATTTTATCTCATCCCTTGAATTTGAGTACATTGTTATCCTCAAATTCATCTCTTCTTCTCCATCTAATCACTCCCTAATTAATTAATTAATCTTTTTAATTAATTAATTACCTCACCCTAATCAAGTTAATTAATCTTTTTAATTAACTAAAACTCTTTTTTCAAATTAAAATTAATCACTCAATTAATTAATTAATCTTTTTAATTAATTAATCACTTTTTTGCAAAATCAAATTAATCTTTTTTTAATCCACCTTTCATCTAAATTAATTAATTAATCATTTTAATTAATTAATCCATCCATCAATTTCATCATATTAATTAGTTAATTAATCATTTTAATTAATTAATTAATCTTCCAATAATTCAATCACCTGGTCCTGATAAAATATAATTTTTGTCCGGTAAAACTCTCTGCCCGCTAAAAACAAAGGTATCAACCTTTTTCTCTCACTCACAAATCCAAATCAAAATCAATCAATTCAATCAACTCTTAAACTCCTCCACTTAATTGTGAAACAAACTATATGGGTTTTGATTTTTATTCAATGAGGTACGTAGGCATGTTTGGAATTTAAATCTAAACCTCTAATCCAATCTTAAAATTAATTCCATTTTCCCTTTGCTTTCAATTATAATTAATTAATTATTTATTTTTGGAATTAAAGAGTGATTATATGGTTTCCCTAAATCCATAAGAATTAGAGGAAACACTCTCTTTAATTTGTGGATGTTTACTTTAATCATTTTATTAATTTCCCATGCACTATACATGTATACTATGCCATAGTTATACATTTAATTATTTGCCATCTTATAAATGTTGGAATTGATTTTTCAAAGTTAAATTAAACTTAAGAGCCAAATTTAGATTATTTAAAACAAAAAATATAGTCTTCGAACTCAACTTGGTTCGATGCTATTGATTTTATCCTTCTAAATTAATTGAAAATTAATTAATTAGAGTCAATTAGATTTTTCCTTAGTTTTCTCATTTAAAAATAAATTAGGGTGGTGATTTCCAAAATTATTTTTCAAATAATAAATCAATTTTTTGTACAATAATCGTTCCAATCGTGAGCACCAAAGCTCGTGCGAGGTCTCACAATTGGCAACTCCATTGGGGACTAGTTGCCACCTTTTAACATAAAATGAAAGCAAATAAGAGGATTACTATTTGGTTAAGGAAAATTTTTCTAAATTAATCTCCATTTGGCTCATTAAGTATAATTTGATTTTCATGTATCACTTTATATAATAAAGGCTCCTTGCCTAACCTTAACTTTAGGAAAACTTTTGGATGATTCCGCTCGCGGCGAATCCCTGATCATTTTGATGGTGTAACAAGCAATCAAGTATTGTTGGACCCATGCGAGGCTCCTTACCTCACATGTGGTTAGGTATATCAATGCTCTAGAGAGATGGGGACCCTTAACTAATCCTCCCTTTACCTTTGTGCACGTAGTCACTTTAGCATTGACCTAAGTTCTATGTACCATAATAATGGAGACATTTGTGCATATGCCAATGAAACCTTTTTTGGCATGCATCATCACATTGTCATATATACATAACATGAGAAGCTCAACAAGGTAAACCCTCAAACACCTTAAAGACCCAAATCGGTGGTCCATCACCTAAAATTCAGCAACCTCACACACTTACCCTATCAATCTTTAAACTCAGTGACCAACCATATGGAACGGAATCCTTTTCCCAACAGACCTTCACATTCATTCCCTTTTTTTCCTTCAACAATTCTATATTCTTACTCTGTTTTTCTGTCTATTTTCTATTTTCAAGGTATCAATGGCCAACACCTCCAAATCTTTTGACTAATATGCAATGAGTACCTTTTTCACTAATCTCCTTAAGAAACAAGAGGAGACTTTCCAAGCCACACTCACTACTGCCTTTAACACCTAAGCCAACACCTTCATCCATGCTCTTAATACTCAGTCCATCACTTTCATTAATGCTCTCAATTCCCAATGCCAATCCATCATCAATGAAGTCAAGGAAATTGCCAATGCCATCATCACTTCTCTCCTTGCTCAGCCTGCTTCCATTTAAGCTGGAACCAGCCATGTCCCCACTTTTACTCCTATTATCGATATCACCGATAAAGGGAAAGCTCTTTAAACACCCACCTCTCCTCTTTTAGATGTGAATGCCATTGCTCCCACACCCACTGTGAATCCTTTTCAAAGTGAAGATTTCTCTAGCTTTCTTGAAGCCAAGAAATTGATGGAAAAGTTTGAAGCCATTGAAAGATCCACCAAATATATTAAAAAAATATAAAGATATGATAGATGTTGATTCTCTTGCTCTCTTCCCGAATGCCAAAGTTCCACCCAAATTAAAGATACCCATAATGGACAAATTTAATGGCACAACTTGCCCTAAGATCCACCTTAAGATGTACACGGATGCAATGAGACCTTTTAGTGTGGATGACAAGCTCCTTGCTTAGTTATTATGGCAATCTTTAACTGGGGCTGCCATTAAGTGACTTTTAGATCTCAACCAAAATCACAGAAAGACATGGGATGACATATACAATGTATTTGTCAAGCAATACCATTATAACATCGAGGTGGATATCACCTATCGAGATATAGAAAATAGCAAATAAGGGCAAAGAGAATCTTTCACCATGTTCCTTAAAAGATGGAGGACAAACACGGCTTAAATTGTGAACCGTTCATATGAAGTAGAGCAAATTGACATCATCATCAGTAACTTCCTCCCCCAATACTAGGCTCATTTACAAACTCAATACCTTTTCAACTTCAACACTCTCATTGCCATTGTGATTTGATTCAATCAGGATAAATCAAGGATGAATCCTCTAGATATCACTAGAACAACAACTACACTACTAACTCCGCCACCCAAAGAGAAGGGGAGGTAAATGTTGTCTCTTATCACCAGCTAATGAGCCTTGAAAGAAGAGTTTTCTTTGAGTTGGGCATTGTGAACCCTTAATTTTACACTTTGTCATTCGGCCGTAGCTTGACACCTGCTAAGTTTAGTGCGCTACGCAAAGCCAGCACGGTGGTCCTGCTAGCCGGTTAGCGAGCAGGGGTCAAGGGGGCAGTGCCCCTTGTGGGAGTGCTGGGGGCAGTGCCCTTGGAGCTAAAAATGGATTTTTAGTCACTTTAGTAGGAGAATACTTAATTTTTCAAATCTTAGTACTTTTTCTACCCTGCCCGGACTTTCTATAGCAGACAGTATTTTTCCAAAACTGATAGGATTTTCTTCCTGATTGCTCAAATATTCTAAAATTAATTTCTAACCTATCGACATGACCAATTAATTTTCTGAGCTCTATAACTCCCAAAAACTGATTTGAAAGTCCAAAAATCTGGCCAAATAGAAGAAGTAGAATTTTGGTTGGCATGCCTATCAAGGCATCGGCGGCGCCAGATCTGGCCTGCGTGGTGCCGTCACCCCTGCCAGCGGCACCTCGCCCAACTGGCAGGCGGCACTGCCCAGGCCTCCGGTGGCGCCGTCCAGACTGCCTGCTGCAGACCCCAAAATACCCCCAATATGATTTTTTTCAGCTTTTTTCTAGCTCTACCCTTTTGGTCTTTTCACTTTTCTACTTCCTAAACTACCCTTACCCACTTTTTCTATAAATACGTCCCTCCATCCTTCATTCCAAGACATCTTTTGAATTAGTATTGATGGTTATCTACTAATTCCTCTCTTCTTCTTCCTCCAATCACTTTCTAATTAATTAATTAATCTTTTTAATTAATTAATTATCTCACCCTAACCAAGTTAATTAATCTTTTTAATTAACTAAAACTCTTTTTTAATTAATCACTAAATTAATTAATTAATTAATCTTTTTAATTAATTAATTAATCACTCTTTTTTCAAAAATAATTCCTTTTTCCAAAATCGAATTAATCCTTTTTCTTAATCCACCTTTCATTCAAATTAATTAATTAGTCTTTTTAATTAATTAATCCATCCATCCTTTTCATCATATTAATTAATTAATCATTTTACTTAATTAATTAATTAATTTTCCAATCCATCCAATCACCCGGTCCCGATAAAATGAAATTTCGGTCTGGTAAAACCCTTTGCCCACCAAAAGTCAAGGTATCAGCCTTTTTCCTCACTTTCAAAACACACCCAAACCAAAATCAATCTGATCAACTCCTAAACCCCTCTACTTAATCGTGGAACAAACTACATGGGTTTTGATCCCCATTCAATGGGGTACGTAGGCACATTTGGAATCTAAATCCAAACCTCAAATCCAAATCCCAATCAATTCCCTTTTTCCTTTTTTTTAATTAATTTGTGAATGTTTTATTTTCACCATGCATTTATGTTATGCCATATTCATGTATTTTCTTTAATATCATTTTATAAATGTCATTCATGAAATCCAATTTTTAAAGTCAAGTTAAACTTAAGAGCCAAATTTAGATTATTTAAAACCAAAAACCTAGTCTCTGAACTCAACCTGGTTCGAAGGCTAGTGATTTTTATCATTGGGCAAATTAATTTAAAAATTAATGAATTGGAGTCAATTTGGGTTTTCCTTAATATTTTCCCAACCAAATTCGAACATGAGGGTTCCATCGCGAGTCTAAACTCGAATGAGCATCCCGGTTCCCTCTAGCAGACCGGGCTGGTGCTCGGGCGAGGCCTCACAACTGGCGACTCCACTGGGGACTGGTTGCCACCTTTTTTTAAAAAAAGGAAAATAATAGGATTACTATTTGGTTAAGGAAAAATTTTTTCCAAAATAATCTCCTCTTGGCTCATTAATTATAATTTGACTTTCATGCATCGCTTTGCATAATAAAGGCTCCTTGCCTGACCTTAGCCTTCGGAAAACTTTTGGATGGCAAGTAGCATTGGCTCGACAACTCTCTTTGAGTATGTTGGGAGATAGCAAAAGCATTCCACCCCGCGATGAATCCCCGATCATTTCGGTGGTGTAATGAGCAATCAGTACTATTGGACCCACGCAAGGCTCTTTGCCTCATATGTGGTTAGGTATATCGATGCTCTAGTGGGACGAGGACCCTTAAATCAAATCATCCTTCACCCTTGTGCATATAGTCGCCCAGCCTTTGACCTTAGGTTCCATGTACCATAATAATTGACACTCTTGCATGTTTATGAAACCTTTTTTCAATATGCATCACACCATAATCATGCATACACAACATGAGAAGCTCAACAAGGTCAACCCTCAAACACCTCAAAGACCCAAACCAGTGTCCCATTATCCCAAAAACACCTCACACACTCACCCTGTCAACATAAAAACCTGGTGACCAATCTTATGGAAGGAATCCTTTTCCTGACACACCTTCACATTCATGCCATTTTTTCTTCACAAATCTATTTTCTTACATGTTTTTTTTTTTCTATCTATTTTCTGTTTCAAAGTACCAATGGCCAATACCTTCAACTTTGATCAAGACGCTGTGAGCGCTTTCTTTGCCAGCCTCCTTAAGAAATAAGAGGAAACTTTTCAAGCTGTACTCACCACCGCTCTTCAGACCTAAGCTAAAACTTTCACCAATGCTCTCAATGCCCAGTCTGCCACCTTTATTGATGTCCTCAACTCCCAACGCTGGTCCATCATCAATGAGGTCAACGAAATGACCAATGCCACTATCACTCCCCCTCTTACTCGTGTTGAGCCTATATCTGCCCAAGCTGGGACTAGCTATGTCCCGACTTTTACTCCTCCTATTATTGATCTCACCGATAAATGGAAAGCACCTAAGACTCCAACCTCTCTTGCCATGGACTTAAACACAACCACTCCCTCTCCCACTACGAATCATTTTCAAAGTGGAGATTTCTCTAGCTTTTCCAAAGCTAAGAAATTGATGGAGAAAGTTGAGGTTATAGAAAAAATGCTCAAGAACGTCAAAAAGCATGAGGACCTGATAGATGTCGACTCTTTAGCTCTCTTCCCAAATGCACGAGTTCCACCAAATTTAAAATGCCGGCTATGGATAAGTTTAATGGCACCACATGTCCCAAAACTCATCTCAAGATGTATGTGGTTGTCATAAGATCTTTTGGTGTGGATGATGAGCTCCTTGCTCAGTTATTCCAACAATCCTTGACCAGAGCTGCTATTAAGTGGTTACTAGATCTTGACAAAAATCACAAGAAGACTTGGAATGACATATGTAATGCATTTGTTAAGCAATACCACTATAACATCGAGGTGGATGTCACCCATCAAGATTTGGAAACTACCAAACAAGGGTCAAGAGAATCCTTCACCACGTTTCTTACAACGTGGAGGAAAAAAATGGCTCAAATGGTAAACCATCCATTTGAAGTAGAGCAAATTGATATCATTGTTAAGAACCTCCTCCCCAATATCAGGCTCATCTGCAAACACAGTACCTCCCTAGCTTCAAAGCTCTCATTGCCACTGCTACCAAGATCGAGGATTTGATTCAATCATGATGAATCAAGGATGAATCCTCTAGATATCACAAGAACACTACCAACACCACCCAAAGAGAGGGAGAGGTAAATGTTGTGTCCTGTCATTAGCCGATGAATTTGAAAATAAGGAGGACTTTCTCTAAGCTGGGCATGCCCCTCAGCGTCATTTACAAGAAAGCCTTAGAGGCTAATATGGTTAAGCTCTTAGACCCACGACCTCCTCCAAACCCCTTGCCTAAGGGTTATAATGCTAATGAGCACTGCAACTTTCATCAAGGGTCGGGGCACAAAACTAATGCATGCCAGGCTTTGAAGCATAAAATCCAAGACCTCATCGACAGTGGAGACATCGTTGCTCCTAAACCCAAAGTCTAGCACCACCAAGCTCACCCAACCGTCTCAAGCCTCACCCCATAACTGGTATTTTGAAGAGTGTCACTACTACTGTGCCCCTATCCAAGTCCTCCGTGTCAATGTCTGAGTCATTAGAGTCCTTGTCCAAATCACCTGAGTCACAGTTTGCGTCAAAGTCTTTTGAGTATGTTTCTGTTAAGTATTTATTTGAATTTGAGTCTATCAACTCTTCTCCTTTTAAGTATGTATTTTGTCTTTTTTAGCTTATCCTTTAATGTACTCATGATAGGACTTTTATCAGTAATAAAAAGTTTGAACTTTCTGATTTGCTTTAATTTTTTCTGATTCATCTTTAAATGGGACATCTTTAAAAAAAAAAAAAGAACAAAAAAAAAAAAATGAAAAATATAAAAATAAAAAATAAAAAGGCAAAAGGATTAATTATGGCACAAAGGAAAAGGATAAAAAATCACATACCAATTGCATGGCGATAATAGAAAAACTCATGAGCTATTTTGTATAAGATGAAGACATGATAGGGATGCTTTGAGTATCACAGTTTACAAGATTCTGACCTACAAAAAGCCTGTTAAGGAGAAGCTATGGAGAATGAAGACAAAATAGGAAGATCCTATCTGACAGAGACACTATCTTCACGAACATGGACGGAAGTGAATTCTCCCATATTGGCAACCTGGATCAGCTGAAAAGATACATCATTCGAATATGACATCTACATTTCATTTTTGTTTCTCATGCATATGTAATCAAAATTACGTAGACCTGATTCTCCCTAAAAGAAATAATCAATGAAAAAGTGATGTAAGGGATACGTAGGCAGCCCAACTCGGGTGCGGTCCAAATCATAATACAAAATATTTTGTTTGCATTGTATTCTCATTTTCTTTGTGCTTAGTACATCATTCACTTAATTCTTTTGCCTAAACAAAAAAAAAAAAAGAAAGGAAGAATGCTTATTGAGCTTAAAACCTAAAAGGGCGGCTTAGGCAGAAATTAGAGTAAAAATAATGATCAAATCTTACAAAATATAAACTCATCATAAAGGATAACCCTTTCAATCTCCTCTATAGCTTATCCTCTTTCATGTAGTCTTGTCAACCTGTAATTATTTCAAAAAAAAAAAGGGTCATGTCTAAAGTCATGGTTTGGCTAGTCCTCCTCTACCTCCTAAGATGCAAATCTCTCGTGTTCTCATCAAAGTCAAATTCTGTCAGTCACTACTGTAAATCCTTGAGTCTCCTTCAATGAATAAGTCACCCCCTTTGTTTAGGCTGTAGTCCTCTTCCCACTACTAGTGGCTCCTCATACAGTCTCTCCTTCCTCAACTGCTTCATCCTCTATTCCTCTCAGCAGGGCAACCTGGTACTCTTTCTCAATTGGCCAAACCACCTTTATCAACTACCTGGTATACCTCTTTGTGGTCCTAAATGAAATCCCAAAATAAATAGCATGATAACCCCTCAGCCTGCCATCACCTAATAGCTCTAGCAATGAGAGCTGTGATCTGCACATACTCCAAGAAAGAGAAATTGGGAGCATACCCTAAGTCTGCCTCATCTGTCTCAAGACCCTTATTCCCTAATGGAAAGTCATTCAAACCAAGCCCAACAGGCAAACCACTCAACAGCCATGGCTCCCAGTCATAAGAGATAAAATCCTTTACAATTGGTAATGCTAAAAATGTGTCCTCCGGAGGCAAGTTGTAAGCAATTATCCTATCCGATCTCTAACTGAGTATCAATAAAGCATGTGTAGACTGAAAAGTAATGGCCACCACCTAAAAATGATCCATTAGCCACACTTTCAAGATAGCCTAAAATCTGAAACAGACATCCACAAAGCACCCCTAACAGAAAGGGTAAGAATAGATAAATTTTCTCACTTGGTGAATAACTGGCAAGACAGTTCATCTATCATCAGTGTCTTTGCTTGCATGGCCTAACAAACCCGTAACTGGCATTTAAACAAAAAATCAAGGCCCTCATATTGAGCCTCTGCACTCCTCATATCCTCCTAGGTCACTGGAATCATAGAACTTCTCAATCATAGTGGTTAAATTCACTTAACCATCACCAACCATCATTAGGCTTGCAACATCCTGAGGCAAGTCAAAAACTCCTGAAAAATTCAAAAAATGTTGGACTTTGAACTCTAGCACCACCAGAGTTGCCTTTGAGTCATAGCCAAGTCATATTCCTTATCTCCCTAGAATAGGCATAGCTCCTCCTCAGTAGCATCAAAACAGAAACCACGGGCCACCAGATTCCAAAATCTGAAGCAACCCCTCGAACTCCTCATAATGCAACCATGGCAATTTTTCCATACCAACCTAAGTTGAGTTCCTCAGTCCATAAATGCTGTCTCCATAGTACAAAAAGGTTAAAAAAAAATTGCAAAGTAACTGTGCAAATCCACCCTCATACATCCATGCAACCATTCATTATAGGCATCATAAAAAAATCATGCAACATGCATGCATCATCTGTGCACCAACATCTATGCAATCATCTGCAATCATGCACCATCATGCATAAATTGAGCCAATAGCCTCACCAACATCTCTTAAAGCTTACCAATACTTTCTCAAAGCTGACTGACACCTCCTAAAACTGATCAGTGTCTCTTTGAGGCTAAATGATACCTTTTCAGATCTAATCAATGAAGTGTGACCTCCAAAGTCCCTTTACTTTCAAAAAAGTTCCTTTGATCCTTCTGAAAGGCCCAACCCTCACATTCAGAAGCCCAAGTTTCTTTGGCACAACTAAAATCTTGTCAGAATCTCCTGAGCTGACTCGCAATAGGCCGAGGCTCTTCCCTATATCAAAACATTTTCAGAATCTATCCAGCTGACTCGCCATAGGTCGATGCTCTCTTTTCACTAAATTATCTTGTCCAAAATCATCTTTACCTCCCAACATTGAGGTTGAACAAATAGTCTTGATTGACATTCACTAAATATTCTCCAGCATTAAGGCTGAATAGATAGCCTTCATTGAGATTTACCTAGATCATCTTTACCTCTAACATTAAGGCTGGATAGATAGTCTTGATTCTTCTTTACCTCCAATATTAAGGCTGACAAATAGCCTTGATTGAGATTTATCCCAAATTATCTTTACCTCTAGCATTAATGCCAAATAGATAGCCTTAATTGAGATTTACCCAAATCTTCTCTAACATTAAAGCCAAACAGATAGTCTTGATTGAGATTTACCCAAATCTTCTTTACATTAAGGCTAGACAGATAACCTTGATTGAGATTTACCCAAATCTTCTTTACATTAAGGCTAAACAGATAACCTTGATTGAGATTTACACAGACATTCTTTGTTCTTTACATTAGAGTTGAACAGATAGCCTTGATTAAAATTCATCAAACTTTCTTTATCTCTAACATTAAGGCCAGATAGATAGCCTTGATTGAAATTCACCAAACCTTCTTTGTCCTCCAACATTAAGGCCAGACAGATAGCCTTGATTAAAATTAACCAAACTTTCTCTACCTCCAACATTAAGGCCAGATAGATAGCCTTGATTGAAATTCACTGAACTTTCTCTATCCCTAACATTAAGGCCGGACGGATAGCCTTGATTGAGATTCACCTCAAACATTCTTCATCTCCAGCATTAAGGCCGAACAGATAGCTTTGATTGAAATTCACCAAACCTTTTTTATCCCTAACATTAAGGCTAGACAGATAGCCTTGAGTGAAATTCACCCAACCTTCTTTGTTTTATAACATTAGGGCCGAACAGGTAGCCTTAATTGAAATTCACCAAGACCATTCTCACATCCAACATCAGGGCTGGATTGATAGCCATTGATAAAACCTCATTTATTCTAGAGGGTTTCCTCCCAAAGGACCTGACAAGAACACATAAGCCCAAAGTCTAACATGGCACCTTTTCCTAATATTCACTATCATCAGAATTACCTTTTGTCTAAAGCCAATTCCGATGAGGGGGTAGCTGTGAACTCTGAATTTTACACCTCATCATTTGGTCGCAGCTTGACACCTACTAAGTTTAGTGCGCTACATAAAGTCAGCATGGCGGTCTTGCCAGCTGGTTAGCGGGCATGGGTGCTGGGGGCAGTGCCCCTTGCGAGGGTGCTGGGTGCAGCGCCCCTGGAGCTAAAAATGGATTTGTAGTCACTTTAGTAGGAGAATACTTAATTTTTCAAATGCTAGTACTTTTTCTATCCTGACTGGACCTTCTATATCAGACAGTATTTTTCCAAAACTAATCGGATTTTCTCCCTAACTGACTGCTCAAATATTCTAAAATTAATTTTGAACCTATCGACATTGACTAATTAATTTTTTGAGCTCTATAACTTCTAAAAACTGATCCGGAAGTCCAAAAATTTGGCTAAACAGAACACACAAAATTTTGGTAGGCACACCTATCAAGGTGCCGGTGGCACCGAATCTGGCTTGGGCGGCGCCGTCGCCCCTGCTGGCGATGCATTGCTTAACTGGCCAGCGACACTGCTTGCAAACCCTCAAATTACCACCCTTATGATCTGGCTGTAGCTTGATACCTACTAAGAATAAGGCGCTATGCATACGGTGGTCCCGTTAGCCGGTTAGCAGGCAGGGGTCAAAGGAGAAGTGCCCCGTTGAATAATAAATTTCCTGAATCTTTCACCTCCAGTCGATTGCTTTTTAGTCACAAACCTATAGAATCAAACCGAGCTCAAATCGAAGTTAAAACGGACCAAAAATGGATGAAAAAGTAGGAAATAGGTCGAACTAACTGGTCAGCGCGCGAGAGGCACGCCACCTTTCTGGGCGGCATGCCGGCTGTGCTACCTCATAGGCGGCACAAAATGCATGTTGGCTGCACGCCGATGTCCAATGACTCACTGGTGCCGCCCATGCCACCGGTGAGCTTTCAGTGCTACCGTTCATATCGCCGGTGCCTCCTCAGTAGCTCTATAAATAGAGCCTCCTTCCAGCTCATTTAGGGGAAATTCCAAGGAAGAAACTCTCCTATATTGCTCTACTTTTTGAAATTTGATACAAAAGCTGTTGTTTCAATTTCTTTTTAATTTACATTTATTACACTATTTTGCTAACCTTTTGCTGTTTAAGGTTCAACTTCAGGGTCCTAAATCTAAAGTGGAGATTACATCCGGAGTTAAGCTCATCCTGTTCATCCGAAAATCAAGGAAAGCAAAGGTATAATTCCTTTTTCCATTTTCAAAATGCTAAACTCAAATCTAGAATTCTCTTTAGGTCTAAAACAGAAAAGATCTAAAATTTATTAATTTAAGAATCAGAATTAAATTAATAAACAAACCAACACTTTTTTCCAAAACCCGTCCTTCGCAAGAAGGAAGAATTGCATGGGGTTTGATTCTTATTCAATAGGATATGCAGGCTGCCATGTTGAAAGGCATCAACTCCAAAATCTTTTTATTAATATTTTCCCTTTTATTTTGATTAATTTATATTAATCTTTTATTTATGATTTTGAATTAGCTTAGTTGAGGAACGTGTGCTTTTCCTAGTACCCATAAGGGCTAGAGGAAAGATCCTCTTTATTTCAATTGTTTTGATCTTGTAATAATTAAGTAAGATCTATTTTGCTTGTTTATCTACAATTGTCATTCCATCTTATCATATATATTTGTTTCATGCATCATTATACTCTTGTTCATGCATACACGAAAATCTTTTTTAAGAAGTTATCTTGCAATTTTAGCCGAACTAAAGAAAATATATTTTTCTCAATTGTGTAATTACCAAAACTTGATCCCCGAACCCTCCTTGGTCACTTACGGATTGGTGCATTTTCCATTGGGACAAAATCAAATCATTTTTGGAGTAAATCAATTTAGGTTTTCTTTAATTTTCCCCAATTAAAATAGATAAATTGAAGTGGTGACTCATTTTCACAACTTTGAAAAATACAAAAATCAATTTTCTGAACTCACAATGAGTTCCAATCGTGGAGTTTTCCTTGAAGAGCATTTCGATTCCTCGATGGATCAGACCGGTGCTCAGGCGAGGCCTTATAGTTGGCAACTCCACTGGGGACTTAAAATCTTTTTCAAATAAAAGATAAAGTGGATTACTTTTGGTAAAATACTGAGTTTGGCTTTAAATACAAAATAACTCTATCATGCATTACTACATCGAACTCCTAGTCCACAAAAGCCTAGATTATAGGAAAACAAAGGATAAAAAGTAACATCGAGTGGGCAACCTTCCTTAGGTCTGCTTGCCGATAGTGAAATCATCCAGCCCACAATGTATCCTCTAATCCTTTTAGAGGTGTAACGAGTATGCACATACCATTGGACCCACACAAGGCTCCTTGTCTCATATGTGGTTAGGTATATTGTATCTCTAGTATGATGGGTTCCTTTTAAACCACCTTAACCCTTTCATGTAATGACTCATAGGACCTTCCTTTAGGATTGTATGTACCATAATACTGAATTTGGTATGTCATTATCATGAAACCTTTTCATTCATGCATACATGCATCATAGCTTAAACCTTTTAAAGAGTCAAAAACCTATCCAAACATCTTCACACCCAAAGCCCATGGTCCACTTAAACACACGGTCAATAACCAAAATCCATGGTCAATACCCAAAACCCATGGTCCACTTAAACCCATAGTCAAAACCCAAAACCTATGGTCCACCTAAACCCATGGTCAACACCCAAAGCCCATGGTTCACCTAAACCCATGGTTAAGACCCAAAGCCTACGATCCATCTAAACCTATGGTCAACACTTAAAGCTTATGACCCATGGTTCACCTAAACCCATGGTCAATACCCAAAATCCATTGTCCATTTAAACCCATGGTCAACACCCAAAACCAATGGTCACCTAAACCCATGGTCAAAATCTAAAACCCATGGTTCACCTAAACCCATGGTCAACACCTAAAACCCATGGTCCACCTAAACCCATGGTCAACACCCAAAACCCATGGTCCACCTAAACCATGATCAAAATTCAAAACTCATGGTCTACCTAAACCCATGGTCAAAGCCTAAAACTCATGGTTCACCCAAAACCCATGGTCTAGTCCTATCCAAACCTATGTCAAACTCAGGGTAAAAATAAACCCATCTATGGTACCCTCATCCTTTTCCATAATTCTTATCTAAGCTAAACACTAACCTAGCCTAAGTTAAACACTGACATAGCCTTATCTTTCATAATTCTTACCGAAGCTAATAGCTTTCATCTTTCACAACACTTACCCAAGCAAAAGACTGATCTACCTTTCATCTTTCATAGTTCTTACCCAAGCTAAACACTGATATAGCATTATCCTCAACCATCCTTACCAAAGCTAAATACTGACTTAGTGTCACTCTTATCCTTACCCAAACTAAATGCTAACTAGGTTTCATCTCTTACATTACTATCCAAACCTATGCCCCATTTAAGCCCATGATCTAGTCCAACCCATTATCCAACTATCACCAAATCACAAAACCCATGGTCACTCTATCCTTAAGCCCATGGTAAACCATTCAGAAATCACAATCCCAATCACCCAAAGCTAAATTCTAATTTAGCCACTCAAAGCTAAAATTTGACCTAGCCACCCCAAGCTAAATTCTGACCTAGCCACACAAAGCTAAAATCTAATGTAGCCACTCAAAGCTAAAATCTGATATAGCCACCCAAAGCTAAAATCTGACCTAGCTCCCTTAGCTAAATACCTACCTAGCTAACATCATACACCTCTACCCTTGTCCTTACCCATACACCTTAACCTAACCACAAGACACTGTCATCCATTGTCATTAAGCCTAAGATCCTTTGGTTTGTCACACCTCTCCATAACCCTTTTTTCCAAAGCTTGATACTAACCCAATTCCTTTTCCCTTGCAAAGGTTGACAAAATGTCTGTTGTCGGAGATGAAGTCACTGCTACTAGAGCTGATGAAATCTTTAATGAGCTTCTTCCTATGCTCTTTAAACAATAAGAGATTATGACGAAGAGGCAAGATGCCTATTTTTAAGACCTGCTCAAAGCCCAAAGGAGGGCCATGATGGAAGATGTCCGTACCTTGATGGAACAAACCTCCCTGGTCCAAAGCTCAACTGACCCAAAGCTACTTAAATCAGACCCAAAACCCACTCTTTATCCTGTTTATGGATTCACCTCTAGAGCTGATTCCAAAGATAAAGAGCTTGCAAACACTGACACGATCTTACCACTACCTATTCCATCACTTGAATTTCTTAGAAACAACTCACTCTATCAACCTATGATAGTTCAACCACCAAATTCCACCCCTACTCTCACTTCCTAACCCGCAGATCCTTTTTAAAGGAAGGAAGTCAACCCTCAAATCAAAGCCTTCATGGAAAAAGTGAAGCACATGGAAAAAATGCTAAATAATTTGAAGAAGAAAGAGAACCTAGTTGATATAGGCTCCCTAAGCTTATTTCCTAATACAAGAGTTCCACCAAAGTTCAAGATGCCAAATTCGGAGAGATTTGATGGTACTACTTACCCCAAGATTCATTTAAAGATGTATGTGCGGGCAATGCATCCCTTTGGTATTAACAATAAGCTCCTTGCTCAACTCTTTTATCAAACCCTTATGGATACTGCCCTAAGATGGTTTATTAACTTGGATGATATCCAAAAACAGACTTGGGGGGACATTTGCAAGGCATTTGTCGAACAGTACTACTATAATACTGAAGTGGACATAACAAGAAGGGATTTAGAAACCACAAAGCAGCTTCTAGATGAGTCCTTTTCCATGTTCCTTACAAGGTGGAGGGCTAAAGTTGCTCAAATGGTAAATAGGCCAACCGAACAAGAACAAGTAGATATCATTGTCAAGAATATACTTTCCACTTATGAAGCCCATTTGTTAACACAATACCTACCCACCTTCAGAGCTTTGGTTGCAACTGCTTCAAAAGTTGAAGCTTGCACCAAAGTCAATCATTTCAAGTTGAATTCCCCACCACCAACCTCAACAGTGATGAGGAATCTAATCCTAACTCAACCCCACCTTACCTTAGCCCTAGAAGGCATGTCATGGAGTAGTTCAAGTTCAGTTAATCTGACCTGTCTGAGATTGAATTCCAAGTCTAAACCTAAGTCAAAGTCTAAGTATGAGTTTGTCATCTTATTTTTCTGTATTCTCATGACCATAACAGTTCCTTTTGTCATGTCGTCTTATTCTTTTGTATTCTCATCGACCATAACAGTTCCTTTTGTCATCTTGTAATAAATTTTCCTTTATAGAAATGCACATACATTTTCTTTTCATCTTCCTTGTTTAAGACTGATATGGATGAGCCATTAAAAAAAAAATGAACAAAACAAAAAAAACGAGAGAAAAAGATAAGAAAAAAGAGATGGACGAGTGATCATTTAAATCCACCATAATCTGTGTATATCAGAATTTGAGGTGTCCTTATTCTCTCAAATCAACAATCGCTTCACTGGCTCCTAATAAAAAAAAGGTCAAGTAATGGACCTCTCATCAAACAATTGAAGCATAAAGAGCAAATCAAATGGAATTACCTATTGCACATTAGGTAATCAAATAATACACCTCAACAAGGGTGATAAGTTTAGAAAAGACCTTTGTCAGATCTAGAATTCAAAGGCCAGAGCCCTTTAAAGCAGCAACCTAAATCATGGTGGAATATTTTCTCCTAAAATTCATTAATGTAAGCTTGCTAAGTTAAAAACCCAAAAAGGGCGGCTTAGGCAAAAGTTAGAGCTGAGAAAGAGAGGGAGAGAGAAAGAGAGAGAGAAAGCTCATCTAAGTCATCTTCCCTTATGTCTGAAGTTGTCAAATCATCTTCAATCAATCCATCATCCTTCCTAATTAGAGGTTTATTCTCTAAGGATATACAATCTTCTATGCCGTTATCCTACAATGGGGGCATGTCTTCCTAGGTCATCATTTGTTGTTAATCCACGTCGTCGTTTAGCTCAAAAAGCTAAGGCACAATCCTTCATACATATCTCTAGTCTATCACATCCTTACCTCTCATTTAGAAGCATGATCCCCAATTTATCTTCTTCCACTAGCCCTTTAGCCATTCCTGAGGGCTCTTTGTTTCAGCCAGTTTACATAAAGTCAAACCAATTAAGTGTCAATCTAAGAGTCTCTTCAATCTCAAACAACAAGAAAAGCTTGACTTGCTCTTTTCCATGATTCATGCTACAAAAAGCAAAATCATGCAACCTCCATGATTCTTTTTAGAAGTTTCAATCTACCTTCAAAACCATTCTCGAACGTTATGAAATCATATTGTTCCATCCCAAGCCTCATTGGCAGATCATACCACATACCTTCCATTCCTTGCCATAATCTCAAAATGAGTAGAACCAAAATTCCTAAGTCTATTAAGGCTTATCATCTTTAAATCTAGTTTCCTTGGCAAAACCAAAAGTTGAGGCATATCTCCCAAAAAGTCTTCATCAATAAGCCTAAATCCAAAAGCCTTCATCAAGAAGCTCAAATCCAAAAGTTTCAACCTACCTTCAAATTCAAAAGCTTTTGCCATAAAGCCCAGATCCAAAAGCCTTCACCATGAAGCCCAGATCCAAAAGCCTTTGCTAAAGCCCAAATCCAAAAGCCTTCGCCATAAAGCCCAAAACCAAAAGCCTTTATTATAATGCCTAAACTAAGAAGCCTTTACCATGAAGCCCACTCCCAAAAGGCCTTCATTTATAAAGCCCATGATTTCCTTTAAGGCAAAATCGGACTAAGCCTTTCAAATGGATTTCCTAACTAGACCTACCCTCCTTAGCTAAGACCTTTCCCTACAAGGACTAATCCTTAATCGTAACTTTCAATGGGCAAACTGAGTCAAGCCACCTATGTTGACATTCCCACACCCCTTATCTTTTAGAGATATAACCTTCTCTGAATCTAACACAAAAGCCAAACAGATAGCTTTGATCCTAGCTTCTCTAACATCAAGGCCAAATAGATAGCTTTGATCCCAACTTTCCCAACCAACAAGGCCAAACAAATAGCTTTGATTCCAACTTTCCCAACCACCAAAGCCAAACAGATAGCTTTGACCTTAATCCTCCCAACCACTAAAGCCAAATAGATGGCTTTGATATTAAAGCTAAACAGGTAACTTTGATCATAATCTCCTCCATAGTAGGGCTGAACAGGTGGCCTTGCTAAGCCAATTTGAATTCCCTAGGTGGACCAAATCTCCAAATCTTAAAGTCCAGGCAGAACAGATCGCCTTGATTAAAATTCACCAAATCATCTTTACTTTCAACAATTAGGCTAGACATATAGCCTTAATTGAGGATCACCATAACCATTCTTATATCCAACGCTAAGGTCAAATCAATAGCCATTAACAAAATCTCATTTATCCTATGGGCCCTCTCCCAAAAGGTTCACATCTTTATACCATGTTTGTCTTTTATAAAGTTCAGTTTGCACAAAGCATGAATGTCCTCATGCATGATAAGCACAAGAAGATATTGCAAACCTATGAGTTTGACAGGGTATAGCCTAGGTTCTAACATGGCACACCCTAGAATCTGACATGGTAAAGAAAAAAAAAACATATAAGCCAAACATATTATGTTGCAAGAGCACAAGCCCAAAGTTTGACATGGCATCTCTTCCCAAGGTTCACTGTCATTGGAATTGCCTTTTGCTTAAAGCCAATTTTGATGAGGGGGCAGCTATGAACCTTTAAATTAGCACCCTTATGATCTAGCTGTAGCTTGACACCTACTAAGAATAGGGCGCTACGCATATGGCAGTTTGCTAGCCGATTAGCGGGTAGTGGTCAAGGGTGCAGTGCCCCATTGAAAAATAAATTTCCTAAATCTTTCATCCCCAGTTAACTATTTTTCAGTCATAAACCCACATAATCAAACCGAGCTCAAATTGGAACTAAAACGGACTAGAAATGGATGAAAAAGTAGGAAACAAGTCAAACCAGCCGATTAGCACGCGAGAGGCATGCTACCCAGAGTGCTGCCTCATAGGCAGCACGAAATGCATGTTGGCGGCACGCGCGGCATGCCCAACGTGTCGCCTGGATGTCTGGTGACTCACCGGTGCCACCCATGCCACTGGTGAGCTTTTGGTGCCGCCGTCTGTACCGCCGGTGCCTCCTTAGTAGCTCTATAAATAGGGCCTCCTTCTAGCTCATTTGGGGGTAATTCCAAGGTAGAAACTCTCCTATATTGCTTTGCTTTTTGTGTTTAAGTTCTGTTTAAAATTTGATACAGAAGCTGTTGTTTCAATTTCTTTTTAATTTACATTCATTACACTATTTTACTAACCTTATGCTATTTAAGGTTCAACTTTAGGGTCCTAAATCTAAAGTGGAGCTTAGATCCAGAGTTAAGCTCGCCCTGTTCATCCGAAAATCAAGGAAAGCAAAGGTATAATTCCTTTTGTCCATTTTCAAAATTTTAAACTCAGATCTAGAATTCTCTTTAGGTCTAAAATAGAAAAGATCTAAAATTTATTAATTTAACAATTAGAATTAAATTAATAAATAAACCAACACTTTTTTTCAAAACCCCTCTTTCGCAAGAAGGAAGAACTGTGTGGGGTTTGATTCTTATTCAATAGGATACGCAGGCTGCCATTCTAAAAGGCATCAACTCCAAAATCTTTTTATTAATATTTTTTCCCTTTTATTTTGATTAATTTATATTAATCTTTTATTTATGATTTTGAATTAGCTTAGTTGAGGAACATGTGTTTTTTCTAGTACCCATAAAGGCTAGAGGAAAGATCCTCTTTATTTCAATTTGTTTTGACCTTGTAATAATTAAGTAAGATCTATTTTTCTTGTTTATCTACAATTGTCATTCCATCTTGTCATATATATCTGTTTCATACATCATTATACTCCTATTTATACATACATGAAAATCTTTTTTAAAAAGTTATCTTGCAATTTTAGCTGAACTAAAGAAAATATATTTTTCTCAATTGTGTAATTACCAAAACCTGATCCTTGAACTCTCTTTGGTCACTCGCGGATTGGTACATTTTTCATTGGGACAAAATCAAATCATTTTTGGAGTAAATCAATTTGGGTTTTCTTTAATTTTCCCCAATTAAAATAAATAAATTGAAGTGGCGACTCACTTTCACAACCTTCAAAATATAAAAATCAATTTTTCGAACTCACAGCGAGTTCCAATCGTGGAGTTTCTCCCGAAGAGCATTTCAATTCCTCAGTGGATCGGACCAATGCTCGGGCGAGGCCTCACACAGCCCAGAGGCCCACCATCGCTGCCCAGGCCTACAGTGGCGCCGCCCAGACTTCTCGCTTGCAGTCTCCAAAATATGCCCAATATGATTTTTTTCAGCTTTTTTCTACCTCTATCTTTTTAGTCTTTTTACTTTTCCACTTCCTAAACTATCCTTACCCACTTTTTCTATAAATATCTTCCTCCATCCTTCATTCCAAGACATCTCTTGAATTAGTATTGATGGTTATCTACTAATTCCTCTCTTCTTCTCCCTCCAATCACTCTCTAATTAATTAATTAATCTTTTTAATTAATTAATTACCTCACCCTAATCAAGTTAATTAATCTTTTTAATTAACTAAAACTCTTTTTTTTAATTAATCACTAAATTAATTAATTAATTAATCTTTTTAATCAATTAATTAATCACTCTTTTTTCAAAAATAATTCCTTTTTTCAAAATCGAATTAATCATTTTTCTCAATCCATCTTTCATCCAAATTAATTAATTAATCTTTTAATTAATTAATTCATCCATCCTTTTCATCATATTGATTAATTAATTAATCTTCCAATCCATCCAATCACTTGGTCCCGATAAAATGGAATTTCGGTCCGGTAAAACCCTTTGCCCACCAAAAGTCAAGGTATCAGCCTTTTTCCTCACTTTCAACACACCCAAATCAAAATCAATCTGATCAACTCCTAAACCCCTCCACTTAACCGTGGAACGAACTACGTGGGTTTTGATCCCCATTCAATAGGGTACATAGGCACGTTTGGAATCTAAATCTACACCTCAAATCAAAATCCCAATCAATCCCCTTTTCCTTTTTTTTAATTAATTTGTGAATGTTTTATTTTCACTATGCATTTATATTATGCCATAATCATGCATTTTCTTTAATATTATTTTATAAATGTCATTCATGAAATCTAATTTTCAAAGTCAAGTTAAACTTAAGAGTCAAATTTATATTATTTAAAATCAAAAACCTAGTCCACGAACTTAACCTGGTTTGAAGGCTAGTGATTTTTATCCTTGGGCAAATTAATTTAAAAATTAATGAATTGGAGTCAATTTGGATTTTTTCCTTAATATTTTCCCAACTAAATACAATTAAGGTGGTGAATCCTAAAAATTATTTTTCAAAATCAATCAAATCCGAATCCGAGGGTTCCATCATAAGTCTAAACCTGAATGAGCATCCCGATTCCCTCTAGTGGACCGGGCCAGTGCTCGGGCGAGGCCTCACAGGCATGCCCTTAACAACTATCTATAAGAAGGCTTTAGAAGCCCATCTTGTCAAGCCTTCAGAGCCAAGAGCACCTTTCAATCCATTGCCTAAGAACTATAATGCCAACGAGCACTGTGACTATCATCAAGGGCCAGGGTACAAAGCTGATGCATGCAAGGCTCTAAAGCATAAAATTCAAGACCTCATTGATAATGGAGACATCATTACTCCTAAACCCAAAGCCTAACATTGCCATCGATCCTTTTCTCAACCTTTAAGCTCACATGACCATCTCAGGCTTCATCCAATAATTGGTATTTTGAGAAGCGTACCAACATTGTTATGCCCCTATCCAAGTCTTTCAAGTCTACATTTGAGTCCTCTGAGTCCATATCTGAGTTTGAGTTCTTGTATGAGTCCAATTCTAAGTCTCTTAAGTATGTTTCTATTAAATCTTTCTTTGAGTTTGAGTCCGTTGAGTTTGTATTTCACCTTCCAGACTTATTCTGTAATGTTACCCATAATCATGGGACTTTTTATCAGCAATAAAATTTTGAACTTTTTTTCTTTGCTTTAATTTTTCAAATTCGTCTTTAAATGAGACATCTAAAAAAAAAGAGAAAAAAAAAAACAAATGAAAAAATGAAGAATGAAAAAAATATAAAAATTATCACATCAACTGTTATGCATTGAAACCTAAAGACTTGCTAAGGACAAATCTAAGCATTGTAGTTTATAAGATCCCGACCTATATAAGAAGACTGTCCGACAAAAACTATAGAGAGTAGATCAGAGGGCATCATGACCAGTTGAAAGCAATTGATAAAAAGAAAATGGATGTTCTGTATGAAATTCAGAGCTATCAATAGAGACTTGCTAGTCACTTCACCAGGACGATGAAAGACAAGTGTTTGCAAGAAGGAAAAGATTGAAACTTTTGTTCATGATCCGAGAGGAAAGTTCAGTGTTTGCAAGAAGGAAAATAGAGACTTGCCATTCACTTCAACATGTTGATTTTCTGGCTTTCTTTGGTGTTCTATGGGTGTTTGATTTTAGGTTTTTGTTATTTTATAGCTTTGGCTTTGACTACTTTTCACTAAGGTAGATGGGTGAGATTTAGGATGCATCCCTAGTTGTACCCTTTATAGAGCATGTGTGCATCACAATCTCTATTGCTAAGGTCATTGAAGGAGGTTGGTTAAGGACTCTTCAAGCTTTATGGCTACATGTTGCCTTTTTGTTCTATAGAGAGGTATAGTGGGTGGCTGACAACAGTGATTTGGCTAGTTAAGAGAGAGCACTAGACTGCTTCGTGCTTCCTTTATTGGTTCGGTTAAAGTAATTAGATTGCCTTTCCTTACCTTACTAAGGAAGATAAGGGGTGAAATAGTTGAGAATAGGGAGATAAAGGGAATGATAGTAGAGATGAAGGGGATTACTGGGCCTAAGGAGGACACTATGAAAGCTATTGAGGATTTGATGCTATAGGTTGCATTGAGGATTCATACTACAATGGCAATGACAGAAGAGACTATGATTATGCCGGGGAGACAAGATGACACTATAGTGGTGGTTCAGAAAAAACTTATGCGGTATGGGCAGAGAAGAGGACTGCAATTTCTAAAGTATAAAGAAGTATTTCAACCGCTACACTAGAGTGCAGTTCTAAGATACCACTATACAAAGGAGGATATCTGGGAGTAGTTCTAGAAGTGTTGAGTACTTTGAAGATGATTTCTGATACAATTGCTAGTTATGCTAATACTTCTACTATAGCAGTGGAGGAGGCTGTAGAGATTAGGAGATGGTAGCAAACTCTAATTTTGATGAGAGTGTGAGAGGTGTGCACCCTGAAAAGAGGAAGAGGAGGAGGATTGGATAAATATTGACCCTTTTGATTTTTAAGATTTCTTTCATTTTCATACACTTGTAGGTTAACAGGACTGCATGATATGGGATAAGCTATATTTGATATAGGGAAAGTTGTCTTTTTGTCATGATGATGGGTTGTATTTTGTAAAATATGATCACCATTATATTGAAACATCTTTTTTTTTTTTTGGCTGTAATTTCTACCTAAGTTGCCCTTTTGGATTTTCAACTTAGCGAGCTTTCTCTTCTTTTCTTCCCTCTTTTCTTTTCTTCTTTTTTTTTCTTTTTTTACCTTTCTTTCTTTATTTATTTTTTGTTTAGGCAAAAGAATTGAGTGAACAATGCATTGGCATAGAGGAAATGAGAATATGATGTTTTGTTGTGTGAAAACAAAATACTTTTATCATGACTTAGACCTCACCTTAGTCAGGCTTCCTATGTATCTGTTAAAATCATTTTTCTTTCATTCTTTTTTTCTTAGGGAAAATTAGGTCCACATAATTCTAATTACAATGCATTGAAAGAAAAAATAAAGAGAAAATGCAGATATTATCTTTAGACAAAGTACCTCATCAACTAACTAACTACCTCATGCATATATAACCTTCATATAAACTTGGAGTTGCACTTAGAAGTTGTGAACCCTCAAATTTACACCCTTGTGATTCAGCTGCAGCATGACATCTATTAAGAATAGTGCACTACGCATACGTTAGTCCCTTGCGGGGTGCAAGGCAATGCCCCGTTAAAAAATAAATTTTCTGAATCATTCACATCCAGTTGATTGCTTTTCAGTCATGAACCCACAAGATCAAACCGAGCTTGAATCAGAACTAAAAAAGACCCAAAATGGATAAAAAAGCAGGAAACAGGTTGAACCAGCCGGCCAGCGCGCAAGAGGCACACAGCCGCTTTGGGTGGCACACCGGCCGTGTTGCCTCACAGGCAGCACGAAATGCATGCTGGCTATAGGGCAGCACGCTCAATGTGCCACCAGACACCCAGCATGTGACGGGTGTCGCTTGAGCCACCGGCAAGCTGTCGGTGCCGCCGCCGGTGTCGTCGGCACCCTCTTCAGCAGCTTTATAAATAGAGCCTCCTTCTAGCTCATTTGAGGGGATTCCAAGGCAGAAATTCTCTCTGATATTGATATACTTGTTGCTTTTAGATTCAGATTCTAAGTTTTTCTAATCCAAGGTGGAGTTGAGATCCAGAGCAAGGCTCGCTCCATTCGTCCGAAAATCAAAGAAAGCAAAGGTGTAATCCCCTTTTCATTTCTCAAAATTCTAAACTCAGATCTAGAATTCTCTTTAGGTCTAAAACATAAAAGATCTAAAATTTATTAATTTAAGAATTAAAATTAAATTAATAAACAAACCAACACTTTTCCTAGAACCCCTCCTTCGCAAGAAGGAAGAACTGTGTGGGGTTTGATTCCTATTTGATGAGATATGCAGGCTGCCATTCTGAAGGGCATCAACTCCAAAATCTTTTTTCTTAATATTTGTTTCCCTTTTGCTTTGATTTATTTATATTAATCCTTTATTTTCTATTTTTGTATAAACCTAGTTGCGGAATGTGTGCTTTTCTTAGTACCTATAAGGGCTAGAGGAAAGATCGTCTTTATTTCAATTATTTTGATATTGTAATAATTAAGTAGGATTTATCTTGCCTATTTATTTACAATTGTCATTCCATCTCATCATATATATCTGTTTCATTCATCATTATATTCCTGTTCATGCATACACGAAAATCCCTTTTTAAGAGTTATTTTGCAATTTTAGCCAAACTAAAGAAAAATACATTTTTTTCTCAATTGTGTAATTACTAAAACCTGATCCTCGAGCCTTCCTTGGTCACTCGCGGATTGGTGCATTTTCCATTGGGATAAAATCAAATCATTTTTTGGAGTAAATCAATTTGGATTTTCTTTAATTTTCCTAATTAAAATAAGTAAATTGAAGTGGCAACTTATTTTTCAACTTTCAAAAATACAAAAATCAATGTTCTAAACTCATAGCGAGTTCCAATCGTGGAGTTTCTCTCGAAGAGCATTTTGATTCCTTAGCCGATCAGACTAGTCCTCGGGCGAGGCCTCACAGTTGGCGACTCCACTGGGGACTTAAAATCTTTTTTAAATAAAAGATAAAGTGGATTACTTTTAGTAAAATACCGAGTTTGGCTTCACAAAATAACTCTTTCATGCATCACTACATTAGACTCATTGTCTGAAAACCCTAGCTTCCTAGGAAAACAAAGGATAGAAAGTAACATCGAGTGGGCAACCTTCCTTAGGTCTGCTTGCCGATAGTGAAATCATCCAGTCCATGACGTATCCTCTAATCCTTTTAGAGGTGTAACGAGTATGCACATACCATTGGACCCACGCGAGGCTCCTTGTCTCACATGTGGTTAGGTATATCGCATCTCTAGTGTGATGGGTTCCCTTTAAACCACCCTAACCCTTTCATGTAATGACTCATAGAACCTTCCTTTAGGATTTTATGTGGCATAATACTAAACTTGGTATGTCATTATCATGAAACCTTTTCATTCATGCAAACATGCATCATAGCTTGAACCTTATGAAGAGTCAAAAACTTATCCAAACACCTTCACACCCAAAACCCATGGTCCATCTAAACCCATGGTCAACACCCAAAAACCCAAAACCCATGGTCCATCTAAACCCATGGTCAACACCTAAAACCCAAAGCCCATGGTCCACCTAAACCTATGGTCAACACCTGAAGCTCATGACCTATGGTTCATCTAAACCCATGGTCAAAACCCAAAACCCATGGTTCACCTAAACCCATGGTCAAAACCAAAAGCCCATGGTCAACACCTATGGTCAACACCTAAAACCCAAAACCCATGGTCCACTTAAACCTATAGTCAACACCCGAAGCTCATGACCCATAGTTCACCTAAACTCATGGTCAAAACCCAAAACCCATGGTTCACCTAAACCCATGGTCAAAACCTAAAGCCCATGGTCAACACCTATGGTCAACACCCAAAGCCCATGGTCCATCTAAACCCATGGTCAAAACCCAAAGCCCATGGTCAACACCCATGGTCAAGACCCAAAGCCTACGGTCCACCTAAACCCATAGTCAGAACCCAAAACTCATGGTCTATCAAAGCCCATGGTCAAAACCCAAAGCATATGGTCCATCTAAACCTATAGTCAAAACCTAAAACCATGGTTCACCTAAACCTATGGTCAACACCCAAAGCCTATGGTCCACTTAAGCCCATAGTCAAATCCCAAAACTCATGGTTCACTTAAACCCATGGTCTAGTCCTATCCAAACCCATGTCAAACTCATGGTAAAAATAAACCCATCTGTGTTACCCTCATCCTTATCCATAAACTCTTACCTAAGCTAAACACTAATTTAGCTTTCATCTTTCATAGTCCTTACTTAAGCTAAACACTAATATAGCATTATCCTCAACCATCCTTACCAAAGCTAAATATTGACTTAGAGTCACTTTTATCCTTACCCAAACTAAATGTTGTCTCTTACATCATTATCCAAACCCATGGCCCATCTAAGCCTATGATCTAGTAAAACCCATTACCTAACTATCACCAAACCCATAGTCCACCCAACTCCATGGTACATCCATACCCAATCGCAAAACCTATGGTCACTCTATCTTTGAGCCCATGGTAAACCATTCATAAATCATAATCCTGATCACCCAAAGCTAAATTCTGATCTAGCCACTCAAAGCTAAAATCTGACCTGGCCACCGTAAGCTAAATTCTGACCTAGCCACTCAAAGCTAAAATCTGATCTAGCCACCCAAAGCTAAAATCTGACCTAGCTCCCTTAGCTAAATACATACCTAGCTAACATCATACACCTCTACCCTCATCTTTACCCATACATAGTCAACCTAACCACAAGACATTATTATCCACTGTCATCAAACCTAAGATCTTTTGTTTTGTCACACCTCCCCATAACCCTTTTTTCCAAAGCTGGATACTAACCCAGTTCCTTTTCCCTTTCAAAGGTTGACAAGATGTCTGTTGCCGAAGATGAAATCACTACTACCAGAGATGATGAAATCTTTGATGAGCTTCTTGCTAAGCTCTCTAAACACTAAGATACTATGATAAAGAGGCAAGAAGCTATTTTCCAAGACATGCTTAAGGCCTAAAGGAGAGCCATTATGGAAGATGTCCGCACCTTGATAGAACAGACCTCCCTGGTCTAAAGCTCAACCGACCCAAAACTACTCAAATTTGACCCAAGACTCACTTTTTATCCTATCTATGGATCCATTTCCAGAGTTGACTCTAGAGACAAAGAGCCTCCAAACACTGACACCATCCCACCACTACCTGAATTCATCAGAAATAATTTACCTTTTAAACCCATTACAGTTCAACCATTAAATTTCACCCCTACTCTCACTTCCTGACCTGCGGATCCTTTCCAAAGGAAGGAAGTCAACCCTGAAATCAAAGCTTTCATGGAAAAAGTGAAGCACGTGGAAAAAATGCTGAAGAATCTGAAGAAGAAAGAGAACCTAGTTGATATAGGGTCCTTGAGCTTATTTCCTAATGCAAGAGTTCCACCAAAGTTTAAGATGCCAAATTTGGATAGATTTGATGGTACTACTTGCCCCAAGATCCATTTAAAGATGTATGTGGGGGCAATGCATCCCTTTAGTATCAACAATGAGCTTCTTGCTCAACTCTTTCAGCAAACTCTTACTGATCCTGCCCTAAGATGGTTTATTAACTTGGATGATACCCAAAAACAGACTTGGGAGGACATTTATAAGGCATTTGTTGAATAGTACCACTACAATATTGAAGTGGACATTACAAGAAGGGATTTGGAGACCATAAAGTAGCTTCCAAATGAGTCATTTTCCACGTTCCTTACAAGATGTAAGGCTAAAACTGCTCAAATGGTAAACAGGCCAACCGAGCAAGAACAAGTAGATATCATTGTCAAGAATTTACTTCCTGCCTACAGAGCCCACTTGTTAATATGATACCTATCCACCTTTAGAGCTTTAGTTGCAACTGCATCAAAAGTTGAAGATTGCATTCAAAGTCAATCATTTCAAGCTGAATTCCCCACCACCAAACGTGAACAGTGATGAGGAATCTAGTTCTAACTCAACCCTACCTTACCTCAGCCTCAGAAGGCATGTCATGGAGTAGTTCAAGTTCAGCTAATCTGACTTGTCTAAGATTGAATTCCAAGTCTAAATCTGAGTCCAAATCTGAATCTCGAAAGTCTGAGTTGGAGTTTGTCATCTTATTTTTTCTGTATTCTCATCGACTATAATGGTTCCTTTTGTCATCTTGCAATAAAGTTTTCTTTATAGTAATGCACATACATTTTCTTTTCATTTTCCTTTTTAGTCCGACATGGATGAGCTTACCAAAAAAAAAAAAAAAGAGAGAAAAAGAAAAAGAGGAAAAAAGAGATGAACGAACAATCAATTAAAACCACCATAATTAGCATAAATCAGAATTTGAGGTGCTAATCAAAGAAGTCAAGTAATGGACCTTTCATCAAACAATTGAAGCACAAAGAGCAAATCAAATGGAATTACCTATTACACATTAGTTACTCAAACAATACACCTCAACAAGTGCAACAAGTTTAGAGAAAACCTTTGTCAAATCCAAAATTCAAAGGTCAAATCCCTCAAAGCAGCAGCCAAAAACATGGTGGAATGTTTTTCATTAATCTAAGCTCACTAAGTTGAAAATCCAAAAGGACGGCTTAGGCAAAAGTTAGAGCTAAAAGAAAGAGAGAGAGAGAAAGCTCATCCAAGTCTTCTTCCCTCATGTCCAAAGTTGTCAAATCATCTTCAATCAATCTGTCTCATCTCATCTCATCCTTCCTAACCAGAGGTTTATTCTCTAAGGATAAAAAATCTTTTATGCTCTTATCCTACAATGGGGGCATGTCTTCCCAAGAATGTCATCATCTGTCAATCTATCCCGTCACTTAACGCAAAGAGCTAAGGCACAATCCCTCATACATATCTCCAGTCTATCACATCCTTATCTCTTATTTGGAAGCATGATTCCCAATTTATCTTCTTCCACTTACCTTTTAGCCATTCCTAAGGGCTTTTTGTTTCAACTAGTGCAATCTACATAAAGCCAAACTAATTAAGTGTCACTCCAAGAGTCTTTTCAATCTCAAACAACAAGAAAAGCTTGACTTGTTCTTTTTTCCATGATTCATGCTACAAAAAGCAAAATCATACAACCTCCATGATTCTTTTCAGAAGTTTCAGCTTACCTTCAAACCATTCTTGAATTTTATGAAATCATATTGTTCCATCCCAAGTCTCATTAGCAAATCATACCACATACCATACCATCCATTACTTGGCATAATCTCAAAATGAGTAGAACCAAAATTCCCAAGTTTATCAGGGCTTATCATCTTTAAATCTAGTTTCCTTGGCAAAACTAGAAGTCGAGGCATATCTCCCAAAAAGCCTTCAAGCCTAAACCAAAAGCCTTCATCAAGAAGCCCAAATCTAAAAGCCTCAAAGCAGTAGCCCAAATCCAAGATCCATCATTAAGAAGCCCAAATCTAGAAGCCTTCATTAAGAAGCCTAAATCCAAAAGCCTTTATTAAGAAGCTCAAATCCAGAAGTTTCAACCTACCTTGAAACCAAGAAGCCTTTGTTAAGAGGCACATGACCCAAAAGCCTTCGCCATGAAGCCCATCCCAAAAAGCCTTCACCATAAAGCCCACTCCCAAAAAGCCTTTACCATGAAGCCCACTCCCAAAAAGCCTTGGCCATGAAGCTTAGATCCAAAAGCCTTCACCATGAAGCCCAGTCCCCAAAAGCCTTCGCCATGAAGCTTAGATCCAAAAGCCTTCACCATGAAGCCCACTCCCAAAAGGCCTTCATTTATGAAGCTTATGATCTCCTTTAAGGCAAAATCAGATTAAGCCTTTCAAATGGATTTCCTTCACCAGGCCTACCCTCCTTAGCCAAGACCTTTCCCTACAAGGACTAATATTCAACCGTAACTTTCAATGGGCAAACCAAGTCAAGCCACCCATGTTGACATTCCCACATCCTTGGAGTTTCAGAGACATAACCTTCTCTAAATCCTTTTAACACTAAAGCCGAACAGATAGCTTTGATCCTAGCTTTTCTAACATCAAGGCCGAACAAATTGCTTTATTCCTATTCCTCCTCACATCAAGGCCAAACAGATAGCTTTGATACAAACTTTCCCAACCAATAAGGCCGAATAGATAGTTTTGACCTTAATCTTCCTAACCACCAAAGCCAAATAGATAGCTTTGATCCCAATCTTCCCAAACATCAAAGTCAAACAGATAACCTTGATCATAATCTCCCCAATAGTAGGGCCGAACAAGTGGCCTTGCTAAACCAATTTGAAATTCCCTAAGTGGACGAAATCTCCAAATCTTAAAGTCTAGATAGAATAGATAGCCTTGATTAAAATTCACCAAATCATCTTTACCTCCAACAATTAGGCTGGACATATAGCCTTAATTGAAGATCACTATAACCATTCTCACATCTAACGCCAAGGTCAAACCAATAGCCATTGACAAAACCTCATTTCATACCTTCATACCATGTTTTGTCCTTCATAAGGTTCAATTTGCACAAAGCATGAATATCCTTATAAGCATATATCACAAGCCCAGAGTCTGACATAGTAAAGCCCAAGTTTTAACATGGTACAGCCTAGAATCTGACATGGCAAAAGAACATATAAGCCAAAAATATGATGTTGCAAGAGCACAAGCCCAAAGTCTGATATGGCATCTCTTCCTATGGTTCACTATCATCAGAATTGCCTTTTTTTAAAACCAATTCTGATGAGGGGGTAGCTGTGAACCCTCAAATTGACACTCTTGTGATTCAGCTGTAGCTTGACACCTATTAAGAATAGTGCGCTATGTATACAGCGGTCCCGCTAGCCGATTAACGGGCAGGGGTCAAGGGAGCAGCGCCCTGTTGAAAAATAAATTTCTTGAATCTTTCACCTCCAGTCGACTAATTTTCAGTCATGAACCCACAGGATCAAACTGAGCTCAAATCAGAACTAAAACGGACCCGAAACAGATGAAAAAGCAGGAAACAGGTCGAACCAGCCGGCCAGTGCACAGGAGGCACGCTGCCGCCACTGTGCCGGCATGAAACACATGCTGACAGTAGGGCGGCATGCTCAATGTGCCACCGGACACCCAGTATGCGACGGGTGCCGCCAGCAAGCTGCCGGTGCTGCCACCGGTGCCGCTAGCACCCTCTTCAACAGCTCTATAAATAGAGCCTCCTTCCAGCTCATTTGGGGGGATTCCAAGGCAGAAATTCTCTTTGATATTGATATACTTATTGCTTTTAGATTCATATTCCAAGTTTTTCGAATCCAAGGTGGAGTTGAGATCCGGAGCAAGACTCGTTTCATTCGTCCAAAAATCAAGGAAAGCAAAGGTATAATCCCCTTTTCATTTCTCAAAATTCCAAACTTAGATCTAGAATTCTCTTTAGGTCTAAAATAGAAAAGATCTAGAATTTATTAATTTAAGAATCAGAATTAAATTAATAAACAAACCAACACTTTTCCCAGAACCCCTCCTTTGCAAGAAGGAAGAACTGCGTGGGGTTTGATTCCTATTCGATGGGATATGCAGGCTGCCATTCTAAAGGGCATTGACTTCAAAATCTTTTTTATTAATATTTGTTTCCCTTTTGCTTTGATTTATTTATATTAATCCTTTATTTTCTATTTCTGTATAAACTTAGTTGGGGAATGTGTGCTTTTCCTAGTACCTATTAGGGCTACAGGAAAGATCCTCTTTATTTGAATTGTTTTGATATTGTAATAATTAAGTAGGATTTATCTTGCCTATTTATTTACAATTGTCATTCCATCCCATCATATATATCTGTTTCATTCATCGTTATATTCCTGTTCATGCATACACGAAAATCCCTTTTTAAGAGTTATTTTGCAATTTTAGCCAAACTAAAGAAAAATACATTTTTTCTCAATTGTGTAATTACCAAAACCTGATCCTCGAGCCCTCCTTGGTCACTCGCGGATTGGTGCATTTTCCATTGGGATAAAATCAAATCATTTTTTGGAGTCAATCAATTTGGGTTTTCTTTAATTTTTCCAATTAAAATAAGTAAATTGAAGTGGCGACTCATTTTTCAACTTTCAAAAATACAAAAATCAATTTTCTGAACTCACAATGAGTTCCAATCGTGGAGTTTCTCTTGAAGAGCATTTCGATTGGATTGGACCGGTGCTTGGGCGAGGCCTCACAGAAATGCACTCATCACTTACACATAACATGTTGACTTTTAAAGTCTTGCACACTTAGCATTCATAGGCTCATATGAAATCATATTATAACTCATACTATGACTTTTCTAAAGTCAAACACAATATATCATGATCCTAATATCAATTCCATTTAATATTCAACTTAGTACACTTAACACTTTACATATACATCAACTTAATAAGTAACCTTGATGAGTGATGCTTTCTTTTGAACAAATCATACCATCCATCTTATAGTCAATTTAAGATCATTAATTTACTTTTAACTCATCATAAGACTGATTTCACTTGTCACTTAATCATATACACATATTAATCATAACATAGTAATAGGGTTAGTAAACCCTAGGTAGGCCGAATTGTCTCTAGGTTTGTCTGGAGTTAATCCTTCAACCAATATGCAATTAAATCATTTATCATTCATGTATACATGTCAATAATCATTGAAATATATTATATAAAAATTATAGACATTGGAATCAAAATTCCTCTATAGGCCGAATCACATAATCAAGGAAAACATGATTTTTTCTTACTTTTCACATTTTCTATTTATTATAGAAATATGCAAAAACATAGTTTAAACCAATATTTTTCATGTAAACATAAAAAAAAATCATTTTAGAATGTTCTAATGCACAAATCGGCATAAAAATTTTTCAACTTTAGGTTTTAGAGTGAAAACTATGAATTTTTTTTACTTTTTGTACTTTTCAATCATTACGATAATATACAGAAATATGATTTAAATCAATATTTTTCATCTAAACACAACAAAAATCAGTTAGAACACATTCAAATACAAATTAGCAGCTGCACCCCCCCCCCCCCCATATATTACGAATGAAAATTTCAATTTTGAGTTTTAGGGTTCACCTTTGGAGGATTCATGAAGCAAGGGTTGTATTTTCGGTAGAAAAAACAATTTCTCCTTCAAAATATCACCTAGGCTGAATTTAATCACAATAAAAATAGTAAATTGAGTTGAATTTAATCACAATAAAAATAATAAATTGACAACCCAAAATAGTTTTCTCATGATTAGTTTCATAGAAATCAAATAGTAAATTGAAAGGATAGAAAAACTTACGAAAACGGTCACAAAATCGCAATGTTTGAAGGCACCTTGTGAATTTCAGGCACCTTGTGAATTTCAGTTGAGAGAATATTTTTGAGAGAGCTTTTCTATAAAAATTCAAAGAATAATATAATGGTGGCTGTCTTCTTAGGGCTGGCCGAATTTTAGCTTAATATATGTAGGGTTTTGGCAAAATTACAAGTTTGCCATTAATGAGCTAGGTTAGGAGTGTTTTGGTGTGGTAGACTTTTAGGAAATTGGGCCTTCTGTTTAATTTATGGACTGATTATAAGTAATTAAAAATAAAATATTTTTTTATTATTTTCATTAAAATTCCTCCCAAAATATTTATTTAAAAATATTTTAAAAATGATCATAAAAATTATTTTATACTTAAAAATCGCTTCGTGCATAAAAATTCAATTTATGCGCAATAAATTATTTTATGCTTATGCACTTTATATAAATCACTTATTTCACCATAATAATTTATATTATGCATATTAGAGCTAATCTAACATACTACATAATCATCAATCACATAACACATAAATTTTCATAAAAGCACACACTTTGTCCTAATAGTTCTAAATTCAAGTAAATTGTCACGAAACTCTTAAGGTGGATGTAGGTTGTTACAGTCGGGATCTTGTGAACTACAATGCTCAGATCTATCCTTATCATGTCCTTGGGTTTCCATGCAGAACAGTCGATTATAGATGCAATGTATGTGATTTTTTTTATGCCATATGTAATTGATTATTTTGCCTTTTTTTAATGTTTGAATTTATTTTTTATTTATTTTTGCTTTTGTCTTCTTCTTCTTTTTTTTTTTTAGATGTCTCATTCAAAGATAAATTAGAAAAAATTAAAGCAAAGTAAAAAGTTTAAACTTTTTATTACTAGTAAAAGTCCTATAATGAGTTACATTAAAAAATAAGCTTAAAAGGCAAAATACAAATTCAAAAGAACAAGACCTAATGGACTCAAATTTAAAGAAAGAGTTAACAAAAATAGACTCAAAGACTCTGACTCTGACTCTGACTTTGACTCAGACTTAGGTGACTTAGACATAGACTCAAATGACTCAAACATGGACTTAGAGGACTGAGACATATACTTAAAAACACTTAGATAGGGGAACAACAGAGTTGACACTCTTCTCAAAATATTGGTCATTGGGTGAAGCTTGAGATGGTTAGATGAGTTTAGTGGTCAGAAGAGGATTAGTGGCAATATTGGGCTTTGGCTTGGGGGCAATGATGTCTTATTTGTCAATGAGGTCCTGAATTCTATGTATCATAGTTCAGTCTTATGCCTCACTTTCCTAGTGATAATCATAGTGCTTATTAGCTTTATAGCCCTTGGGTAAAAGGGTTTGGAGGAGGTGATAGTTCTAGGGGTTTAATCAGGTGAGCCTCCAAGGCTTTTTTGTAAACAACATTGAGGGGCATGCCTAGCTTAGAAAAAGCCCTCTTGTTTCTAACCTTTTAGCTAGTGATAAGAGACGACATTTACCTCCCCTCCTTTTTGGGTGTGGAGTTGGTGGTATTAATGGTGTAATTATTGTTCTTATGATACTTAGAATTAGAGGATTCATCTTTGATTTGTCCTGATTAGACTAGATCCTAAATCTTAGTGGCAGTTGCAATGAAATCTTTAAAGTTAGGAAGGTACTTTGTTTGTAGGTGAGTTTTGTATTAGGGGAGTAGATTTTTGACAATGATGTCAATTTGCTCTACTTTAGAAGGATGGTTCACCATTTATGCAGCTTTTGCCCTCCACCTTATAAGGAATGCAGTGAAGGACTCTCTTTGGCCTTGCTTAGTGGGATCTAAATCTCAATGGGTGACATCCACCTTGATATTTTAGTGGTATTGCTTTACAAATGCATTGCAAATATCATCCCATATTTTCTTGTGGTTTTGGGTGAGATCTAAAAGCCATTTGATGGCAGTCTCCATTAGAAATGGCTAGAATACCTAAGGAAGAAGCTCGTCATCCATGTCATCCCATATTTGGAATAATTGAGTAAGGCTGCAGTGTCATCCCATATTTTCTTATGGTTTTGGTGGTGATCTAAAATAAGATGGCTAGAGATAGCCCCAGTTAGAGATGGCTAGAATAACTAAGCAAGGAGCTTGTCATCCATACCAAACTATCTCATTGTGCCTTCATACATTTGAGGTGGGTTTTAAAGAAACTTGTGCAATTAAATTTGTCCATCATAGGCATCTTAAACTTTGGTTGAACTTAAGCATTTGGGAAGAGAGTTAGGGAATCAACACCTATCATATCTTGGTGTTCCTAAGTGTTCATTCCATAGCCTTAAATTTCTCCATCAATTTTTCAGCTTTAGGAAAGCTAAAAAAATCTCCACTTTGAAAAGGATTGACAGTGGAAGATGGAGCATTGGTGTTCAAATCTAAGGTAGGAGGAGTCAGAGTTTTAGGTGCCTTTCCCTTATCAGTGAGATTGATAATGGGAGTATTGAAAGTGAAGGTTTCACTAGTATCAGTTTGGGTGGAAGCGAGTTCAATATGAGTAAGAGGAAGAGTAAGGGTAGTATTGGTCATCTTTTTGACCTCATTAATGATGGATTATCATTAGGTATTGAGAGTGGCAAGGAAGTTAGCAGATTGAGCATTTAGGGCATTGGTGAAAGAGTTGGCTTAGGCCTCAAAAGCGATTGTGAGTATGACTTGGAAAGTCTCCTCTTATTTCTTGAGAGATTGGTGAAAAAGATGCTCATAGCATCTTGGTCAAAATTAAAAGCGTTGGCCATTGATACCTTCAAGAAAAACATAAAATAGATAAGGAAAAGAGTAAGAACACAAAATTATAAAAGGAAAAGGTGTATAAATGTAATGATATGTTAGAAAAAGGATTCCCTTCATATGGTTATCACCAGGTTTAAGTGTCGAATAGGTGAGTGAGTGAGATTATTATGTTTTTGATGAAGAATCACTAGTTTAGGATTTTAAGGTGTTTGGGATTTACCTTGTTGAGTTTCTTACGTCATGTATGTATGATCATATCATGATGCATGTTGAAAAGGTTTCATAAACATAAAACAATCTTGATTATTGTGGTACATGGAACCTAGGGTCAAAGGCTAAGGCAACTATATGCATAAGGGTGAAGGGTAGCTTGGTTTCAGGTCCCCATCCCACTAGAGCATTCATATACCTAACCACATGTGAGTTAAGGAGCCTTAGCATGGGTTAAATAGTACTGAATACTCGTTACACCATAGAAAAGATTGTGGATTCATCGTAGGGTGGAATGCTTTACTCAAGGAGAGTTGTTGAGCCAATGCTATTTTTCCATTCAAAAGTTTTTCTAAATCTATAATTAGGCAAGGAGCCTTTATTATGTAAAGCGATGCATCAAAATGAAGCTATACTTAATGAGCCAAATGTAGATTATTTTAGAAAATTTTTCCTTAATAAAATAGTAATCATCTTATTTGCTTTCTTTTTTATTAAAAAGGGTAGCAACCAGTCCCTAGCGAAGTCACCAATTGTGAGACCTTGTCTAAACGCCCATCCATCACTCAAAAAATGCCTTAAGGAAAGGAGAGCAATTTTTAATAAGGTTATGGACTAAACTACGATGCTCACGATTAGAGCAGCAATATCTCAAAAAATTGAGTCGTGGTTTTGAAAGATAATTTTGGGAGTTGCAACCCTAATTTACTTTTTAAAATGAAAAAATTAAGGAAAAAACCCATTTTTGACTCCAATTCATTAATTTTAATTAATTGATTTACCCAAGAATAAAATCACCAGTCTTAAAATAAGTTGAGCTCGGGGACTAGGTTTTTTGTTTTAAATAATTACTATTTGGCTCTTAAGTTTAATTTGACTTTGAAAAATTAATTACATAAATGACATTTTATAAGATGGCAAATAATTAAATGCATGAGTATAGCATATTATGAATGCATGGTATAATTATGGGTGCATGAAAAATTAATAGAACAATTAAAGTAAACATTCACAAATTGAGGAGAGTGTTCTCTCTAATTTTCATGGATTTAGGGGAACAACATACTCGTTCCTTAATTCCAAATTAATTAAAATAATTGCATAAATTTCATAAGTTTTTCTTTCCTTTCAATTTCGTATTTGATTTCTATGAAATAAATTATGAGAAAATTATTTTAAACTGGGTATTTACTAATTTCTACAGATTTAAATCAGTTTGCATAAATTTGTGATAGAGAAATTAATTTCTTTATCAAAAACACCAATCTTCCTATGCGATTTCTCCGAAGGTAAATCTTATAATTAAAAATTGAAATTTTCATGTATAAACTCATAAATCATATTTCTGTATATTACTATAATGACAAAAAAGTTTCAGAAAATAAGGAAATTCAAGGTTTTCATTCTAGAACTTGAAAGTTGGAAAATTCTATGATTATATATGTATGATGGAATTCCAAACTGATATTTATTTGTTTGGATGAAAAATAATGATTTAAATCAGGTGTTTACATATTTCTTTAATGAACGAAAAGTGCAGAAAGCTAGAAAACTCATGATTTTCACTCTAAAACCCTAAACTTGGAATTTTCATGCATAAGACATGTCGATGGCTGCCAATTTGTACATATTGATGTTCATAACTGATATTTGTTATAATTGAATGATAAATAATGGTTTAAAACACCTGTTTATATATTATTATAATGACTGAAAAGTACTGGAAACAAAAAGGGTTTATGGTTTTCACCCTAACACCTAAAGTTAGAAAATTTTCATGCATATGGACTTATATATGTGCCGATTCCTACATGTTTATGTTCTAAAATGATTTTTCTTTTGATTACATAAAAAATCTTGGTTCAAACCATGTTTCTATATATTACTGTAATAGACGGAAAGTGCAAAAAAGTAAGAAAATTCAGATTTTCTCTTTAATGGAGTATTTGGCCATTGTTGGGATTTTTATCCCAATGTCTATAATTTTTATGTAGTGTATTTTAATAATTATTGATATGTATGAATGAATGATAAATGGTTAAATTGCATGTTGGTTGAATGAATGACTCTAGACAAGGCTAGAGGCAATTTGGTATATTTAAGGTATATTAACCTTATGTTATGATTAATATGTGAATGTGATTGGATAATATGGAAGTAGGTTGTATGATGACTTGACAATGAATTAATGATCTTAAATTGATAAAGAGATTGATTGAATGAATTGGTCATAAGAGATAAGTGTTAAGCGTACTATGGGTGACCCAAATCCAAAAGGATTAGTATAGGATGAGTAGGGTGTCGAACTCTGGGGAATTTGGAAATTTTGTATTAATTAGATAGTTACTAGGATGGATAGGCAAAGATATTAAATAAGAGATTTGAAACTAACTATATGCTACTATACTATCTAATATTATAATTTAAGGATGTTGATTAGATTGAATTACAAGTCAGAATTGATTTTAATAAGATGTGTTACATGCATGCAATAATTGAGAGTAGGGTCAATAATTCCTAAAAGCAACTCTCGTTGTCAATTAGAAGTGTTTGATCTAGAGTTTATGAGCATTCTTATTTCATCATAGAGATAGAACATAACCATAAATGTTCATGCCAATACTATAATTCCCCTTAGAGTGGATTTGCTTGTCTCCAAGTGCTTATCCTATTCTCTAAGTAATTTTCATTATTTTTCCATCAATTTATCCCAACTCTCATTTTGAATAATTTGACTAACATGTTATACATGGTGATTAAGCACATACAACATTAATTAAGCACACAATTAAAACTAAATCATGCAAAGCGTATAAGAAATAGATTGATTAAAACTAATACTTTATTGCAATTCAAAGAAACCAATCTAATGTATATTCATAGTGTAGATGACAAAGTTTAGACAAGAAGACAAGATAAACATCAAGGAACAAAGATAAAAAGACAAGGGAAAGGAAACTTTGATGATGTTTTCTTCAATCCTTGCTCCAAAAATTTACTTTGAAGAAGTGTCCTTGAATGCTTGCTTGAATGCCTTGGTGACTCTTCAATCTTGTTCTAACTTTGAACACTTGAATTACACTCTTAATTACTAACTTAATATATGAATAATACTAATATCACATATCTAAAATTCTATAGAACATTCTTATTTATAAGTTTCTAGGTGTCCCAAGTCATGTCCATTGCAAAAAGGAGCCTTTTATGAAGTGTTTTGATGAAAAGGCACCATAACTACTCAAGACAAGCTGGGATTAGTCGGCACCATGTGGTTCTGGCATGACTTGGCACCATAGGTCATGAGTCAGCAACATGTCATTCTGTCATGACTCGGCACCTATGGGCACTAGTCGGCACATGCTTGTTTTGGCCAATCCTTGCAAAACATCTTCCTTTTCAAGCATAAAACCCTTGAACCTTTGATAGTTACCTAGATTACTTAAAGAACACTTAAAAACAAGATTAAAAGCACCACTTTAAAGGTAAAATATATGCATACCAATGCAAAATTAACTATTAATTGATTAGTTTAGATATGCATATTTGCATCATATCAAATTCCCCCATACTTAAACTTTGCTTGCCCTCAAGCAAGAATGAAGAGGGAAAAGACAAAGAAATTACTTAGTTTCTCCAAGACAACTATGAAACGATCTTAAATTACTTAGTTTCTCCAAGACAACTATGAAACGATCTTGATTAAGCAATCTTCAAGTTTATTTAAGGAGTATATGGCTAACACATTGATGATATAGTTCTTAGTGCCCAACAATGGTAAAGGATGACAAGTTTTATAGCATAAACTTTGAGCTTTGTCTAATTATCTCATCCCTATTGGTAACAAAGTTATTAATTATTTAGTGAAGGACCTAACCATGCTTTTCTAGTCAAAATGTCCATGCATTAAGTCAAGAATTCAATAGATTCAAGTAGCCTTTTTTGGGACAAGAGTAAGCACACGCAAGAATGCAGTAAGTCTCATGGCATTTTTAGACACATAGTTTGCTTATTTTCTCCCTTTTTTTATTAATTAAATAAGGTACATCTTTCGAATCGAATGCGACTAAGGAGCAAACTCATTCATGCATGACTTACTCAATATACATATTTAACAGGCACACCATACATATCTTTCAAATTGAATGCAACTAAGAAGCAAACTCATTTGCACACAACTTACTCAATATGCATTTTTTTTATTAGCAAACAAATATAGTTCTTTTAGTATCCTCATCCATTATTGAATAATGCATAACTCGTATTATGGCTATAGTTTCCTTTAGGCAACTTAAATCATGCAAATTCAAAGACTTAACTTATATCAATTTCGACAATTAAGCAAAACTAGAAAATTGACTAGATAATTAGAAACCTTAAAAGCAATAAGAGTGAGATAAAAAGACAAAATCTTAACAAATACTAAAAAGACTTAAGAATTTTACCAATTGGGCATTATAAAAAATGATCATCAAATTTATTATAAAATATAATGAGAAAGCCTAATCAAAATAACATGGAGAAACTCAAGTAAAAAGACAAAAATTCTTGATGCAAATTGTAAAATACTAAACTAAACAAAACAACAAACATGCAGAAAAAATGAAAAATCAAAACAAAATAAAGCATCAAAACAAAAATAAATAGAAAGCCCTCCCCCATACTTGAAATTCACATTGTTCCAAATGTGAAGAAAAGTAAAGATGATGGAGAAGGAAAGAAAAACATACCTCATTGAGCATCGGGTGGTGGTGGTGAAGGAATGTCATACCCCAAGTAGCTAAAGAACTTACGCAATTTATAATCCATACTATATTGCGTGCGCTCCATCCTTTGGTTCCTAGCCTCCAAGGCGGTAAGTTGACATTGCATGCTCCTTTGGTTTGCCAAGATCTCCTCTAAAAGTTAGTGATCACTAAGAGTGGAGCCACTTACTTCTTCTTGAGTAGAGGATGATGGTGGCAATGCAAGTTGAACCATTGATTAGGCTCTTAGTGTTGGTGGGTCTCTAGGTAGTGGAACATCATCATCGGAGTCTTCATCTGAAGTATAAATAGGGTGACGTAACCCTTTCCAACAAGATCGTGTGCACGCTGCAACATGGTTAAAATCTGCATCCACAACCTTGCCTCTTATGAAGGCTTGCTTTATGAAATATTTGTATTTAACAACATAAGGAAAGTTTGATCAATTAATATGAAACCCCTTAGCAGTGCTTGTAACAATATGACCATTTTACATGTAACACACATAAGGAGTTGATTAAAAATCCAATATGTCCAACACACTTGCTTTGATTTATGAACACACCACATCAAAAAGAGCTCTTAAACAGTTACTCTATTGAATTCAGTTTTACCAAAAATAACATATGCAATGACTTTATGCAACATCTAGAATTTCAAATCCCTGATGAACATCACTTTCCCCTTTTTAAGTTCAAAAGGGGTTTCAATATCAGTTAAGAATGTCTAAAAGTTATTAACATTAAAATCATTAGTGATATCACAAACACCACTTCTTTTAAAACCAAAAACTTTTTGCATAAAATTATAAGTTAATTGGTAAGGTTGGCCAAGCAATCTAAATTCCAGAATTTAAGAATTTGTAGCATTGATATCAAGTGTACTAAAGAACTCATAGACAAGATTGCCATAGGAATGCTCTTGCATACTTATAAGCTTTTTCAAATCACAAGAAGTAAGAACTTGATTGAATACTTCCTCCATGCCAACATCTCGAATTAAAAAGGGAAGGAAAATACTTACAAAATACAATTTCTCTACGTTTGATTTTAGAGAACTTGGCTCCTTCTTCATGTGAGTGAATGGGGAAGGAGGACTCATACATCAATGCAAGGTCTTCCTCTTGGTGCTCTTCTTGGGGCCTTGAAGAAGTTGATCCTTTGGTCTTGCCCATACTTGCTTGTGTTTAGAGAATAAAGAAAAAAAAAAATTCTACAACTATGAGTGAATATAGTGTAGTGTGTGAATGATGAATGAAGAAATTGATGTTTAAATAGAAGAAAGAATTATTAAATATTGGGATTTGTGTTTTCAAAATCTAAAAAGAAAGAGTAGGGGAATGTTGTTGTAAGGGTTAGGATTATATAGGTGTGTAAGAGTGTGATGTGAAAAGTCATATATTTTTTAGAAGAGGTATGATTTGATGTTATGTAAAATGGAATGGATTTAGTGTTATTTCAAGTGCATTTTAGTTGCTTTTTAGGTATATGTTTAGTATATTATAATGCATTTTGTGTTTTATTCCCTTAATATTTATTCTACTAATATTTTCTCAAGATATCTCCTTAACCTGATGGTTTTGAGAGTATTTTATAAGTTTTAGTAGGTTATGGGAGGTATTAGAGGTTCCTAGACGAGTCAAATATAAAAAGATATCAAATTTTGGAATTCATTGGTGTCGAGTCATCACCAAGTGTGCTGACTCAGCACCAATGCTTGCTGTGCTAAGTTGTTGAATGAGAGGTGAGTTGGTGCCGAGTCGGCATACACCAAAAGACAGGATTCTTCACGAACAATCTGCAATGTTTTAGTCATAACTTCCTCTACACAACTTAGATTGAAACAATTCAAGAGGCTATAGAAAGCTAATAAAAAGGCCTACAACTTTCATGAAGACCTTGAAGTCTAATATTGCCATTGAAATTGTCCAAAATGCCCTTGAAGTCTCTAAAATAGTTATTAGGTGACTTTTCACAAAGTGTTGCATTTCTTTATGAAATGTTATGACTTTTAACTGTTCAAAATCTTTAAATAGTTAAAGTTTCTTATGTAAGGGATATCTAGAAAAATCAGAATACAAGTAGAGAGTATTGTATTAAGAAGAAAAAGAGAGATCTTACAAGTTCAAGTACAGCACTTTGGAAAACTATTCTTGTATCAAGGCTTCTAATATAACTTTTTCTTTACTTAATCTATTTCATTTCTTTGATGATTGAATGTTTAATTTTCTTTTTATAAGATATCTAACAATGCATCAAGGCTGAAATACTTGTGGTTAGAATTGCAATGCAAATTTAGTCTATGAACTTCATTCTAATATTTTGTTAATGAATGATTGATTTGGCTTCAATTAAGTTCTTAATAGTTATTATATATGCTTGATCACCATATGTAATATGTTAGTTAAGAATTTGCAATGAGAATTGGAATTCTTAATGGAAAAGTAATTGATGTCACTTAAGTTAAAAGATTAATTAGAATCTACTTCTAAAGGGATAAAAAGAATTAACACTGAACTTCATGATTTTTGTTTACATTTACATTGACATGAGAATGTGTGTAAGTCTATTCAAAAATACCATTAATTGACTTAGAGATAAGCTTTTAAAGATTTTAGGTTAATTCTCCAATCAACTCATTAATAATCTTATTTTATATACATGTTAAAAGTTCATTGATTTAGATTTAAATTGTAATTCTAACCTGTTCTCTTTCTAGGAATTGTTTAATAACTTTGAAATTATTTAGATATTACTAATTTGTAGTTAAATTAGTAGTTAATTAGTTACTCAAACTCTAATTATTCCTTGCCTATTCATCTTATTATTTGTTTGGTTAATAATAAATTCATCAATTTTCCTAGTGTTCGACCCCTTGCTCATCCTATATTTAGTCATAAGGGCTAGGGTATAATAATTTGCCCACATCAAATTTGGCGCCGTTGCCGGGGAATTTTGATAAGAATTTTTATTAACTCAGGATAAAGAAAAGTTATTTTAGGCTTTAATCAAGATATTAATTGTTTTCAAATGAGACGTACTCATAGTTCCACTAGTATTTTATCTTTTGACAAGCATATTCACCATAGGGAGTTTCATGAAGGACAACTTGTTTTATTATACAATTCAAGGCTTAAACTCTTTCCTGGTAAGTTAAAATCAAGATGGTCGAGTCCTTTTAAAATCATCAAGGATTATTCTCATGGTGCGGTTGACTTTGAAAATTCAAAAGGGGAAATTTTTAAGGTCAATGGTTAGCATTTGAAATCCTATGTTGTTAGTGATCAGATGGGTAATGAAAATAGTTCACAATTAGAGGTTTGGGGACTACTTGGTGAACCTTCGGGTAAATATGATTATAAGGTAAAGTTTACACCACCACCTAGTTTAAGCATTCCTATTGAATCCATCAAGCCATCAGGTTGGGGAGAAGAATTTGATACTATTGACAATCAAGGAACAAAGGAGGTTCATACCCTACACTCCCAATCTTAACTTGGAATTAAGGTATGATCAAACTATAGATTTTAGATTTAGCGAGGTATGATACGTACACATTTAGTTTATTTTTTTTATATGTTTGTTTTCATAATTTTTTTTTATTTTTTTCACAAAAATTGCATTTCATAATTAATAAAAAAAAGTGACATAGAAATTCATTGGTGCCGAGTCGACACACTACAACTGAGTTGGTGCCGAGTCGGCACCAATGCTTGCTGTGCTGAGTTGCACCAGTCAACTGAACTAGTGCCGAGTCGGCACACATGGAACACGTCCCAAAAATTCAGATTTTGCATCTTTTCAATTGTTGGGCCATTTGACTTCAATTTTGTTGTTTTTTAAACTCAAACATCACTATGAAAGAGCATATATTCCTTAGTGTCTCTTGGGAAGCGACATGAAAACACTACACAAATTTATCTCTTTATAGTTAGTTTTTCTTTTGTTAAACTTCTGCATTCTTTTCTTTTTCTTTCTATTTTTATTTAACTCTTTCTTCATCTCCCTCTCTCTCACGTCTCTCTCTCTCTCTCACTTCTCATCTTCTCCAAGCTTTAGTTTTCTTTCCTCTTTCTTAACCAAAACCCATTCCTTTTACCTTTCAAAAGTTGCTTTACAAGATGGGTAGATCAAAAACAAATCCATCCTCATCTTCAAGGGGAAAGGAAGTTGCACTAGAGAAGGAAGAAGTTTTGGATATTGCACCACTATATAGAGCACCATTTCCAATTTTTCAAAAATGGGAAGGACAAAGGTATGAAAAATGCCTTAAAAGAAATGTTGTTGGTTCTAGGTTTCTTCCTCTTGATGTTGTTAGTAAAATGGGTTTTGATGAAATTCTGCAGAAATTTCTTAAACAAATAGGTCTTAAAACTTTGGTTTCTTTAGAAAAGGACACTTATGTACAACCACCATAAGAATTTTATTGCGCTTTGAAATTGAATGATAATGATCCTCATGTGTTAGATTTTCGTATGCTAGGAAACCCATATCAATTGACTTATAATTTCATGAAAAAAGTGTTTGGTTTTTCTAAAGATGGAGTTTGTGAAATCCCCCGTGATTGGCATGTTAGTGAATATTGGAATGAATTAACCGATTTATCTCAATTTGATCCTAGGAAAGGCCATGCCATGTTCATTAAAGATCATAAATTGTGGCTTTTGCATAAAATTCTTGCATGTCTTGTGTTTGGCAAGTCAGAAGGAAATAGAGTCTCTATCCAAAAAATTTATTTAATGTGGTGTATTAGCATGAAAAAGCAAATTTGTTGGACTTATTGGATTTTTAATAAGTTACTTGAATGTGCTAATAATAAAAGTGGTCCTTTGGCTCATGGTTGTATTATTACTTCTATTGCTAATGCTCTTAAAATTTCACAAGCTTCCTTGGATTCCATGACAGTGGTGAGCATGGTTCATCTTACTAAATCTGCTTTCACAAAAGGTGAGGTTATTTATCCTAACTTTAATTTAAGACATGCAAAAGATAGATCATGTTGGGTAGGAGTTGAGAAAAGAAAAGAGAGTAGCGAAGAGGATGAACATGAAGCTCAAGGTGATGAACAAGGTGTTAATGTTGGTGGTGCATCTACTACTCCTGTTGAAGTCGGTGGAGGAAGTTCTCATGTGTCCCCCGAAATGGCTATTTGGGAACAAATCCTTCAAAATCAACAAGCCATGAATACACAATTAGGATGCATGGATGCTAGGCAACAACAATTGGAAAGGCAACAACGAAGACTAACCTACAAGATGGATCAATTTTTTGCTAGCAGTGGATATCAATTTGATTCTCGCCCCCTTCACCACAAGTGGATTGAAAGTAAGCATTTCTAACCTTTCCCCATTTTTCTTTAATCTATGTTGCGTGTTTGTCTGTGTTTTCTTCTTTTTGGGACACATTGGGATGAGGAATAAATAAAAATAAAAATAAAATGAAATGATATATAGGTTTTGAGTAAGTCGTGTACATTTGTGTTTGCTCCTCAATTGTATTCATTCGGAAAGGGATTTATATATGAAATAATATCCATACATGGGGGAAGTGAATGAGTAAGTCATGCATGTTTGAGTGTGCTCCTTAAATGTGTTCGTTCGGAAATATTCACTTTTGTCATTCTATAAAAAAAAAAAAAAAAAAAAGAGAAGACAAATTTTCCAAAAATGCCTTGAGATTAATTATGGGTATGTATGCTTTCCTTTTTCCTTAATTGTTTGATTAGTTCCCTTTTGACTTGAGGTCTGGTAATCAATTAAATGAACTTGATAAATTCTCTTTATAATCTTTGACAAATAATCACCTTATTACTTATATAAGTTGTGTCAAACTTTTTTGTAGGCTTGTGGAGTTGTTTATGAAACTCTTCTTCTTTGTTTCTTTTCTTTAGGGTGTGATGACCCTTATTAGTGCTTTAACCTTTGAACAAAAAGGAGTAATTTTTATGATTATATTTTTCCTTTCAACTTATGAAATTGCTTGAGGACAAGCAAAGTCTAAATGTGGGGGAGTTTGATGTGATGTAAAATGGTATGGATTTAGTATTATTTCAAGTGCATTTTAGTTGCTTTTTAGGTATATGTTTAGTATATTATAATGCATTTTGTGTTTTATTCCCTTAATATTTATTCTACTAATATTTTCTCAAGATATCTCCTTAACCTGATGATTTTGAGAGTATTTTATAAGTTTTAGTAGGTTATGGGAGGTATTGGAGTTTCCTAGAAGAGTCAAATATAAAAAGACATCAAATTTTGGAATTCACTGGTGTCGAGTCGTCACCAAGTGTGCTGATTCAGCACTAATGCTTGCTGTGCCGAGTTATTGAATGGGAGGTGAGTTGGTGCCGAGTCGGCACACACCAAAAGACAGGATTCTTCACGAATAGTCTGCAATGTTTTAGTCATAACTTCCTCTACACAACTCAGATTGAAACGATTCAAGAGGCTATGGAAAGCTAATAAATTTCATGAAGACCTTAAAGTCTAATATTGCCATTGGAATTGTCAAAAATGCCCTTGAAGTCTCTAAAATAGTTATTAGGTGACTTTTCACAAAGTGTTACATTTCTTTATGAAATGTTATGACTTTTAACTATTCAAAATCTTTAAATAGTTGAAGTTTCTTATGTAAGGGATATCTAGAAAAATCAAAATACAAGTAGAGAGTATTGTATTAAAAAGAAAAAGAGAGATCTTACAAGTTCAAGTACAACACTTTGGGAAACAATTATTGTATCAAGGCTTCTAATCTTGAAAAGGGCTAGCAAAAGATTTCTATAACTTTTTCTTTACTTAATCTATTTTATTTCTTTGATGATTGAATGTTTAATTTTCTTTTTATAAGATATCTAACAATGCATCAAGGCTGAAATACTTGTGGTTAGAATTGTAATGCAAATTTAGTCTATAAACTTCATTTTAATATTTTGTTAATGAATGATTGATTTGGCTTCAATTAAGTTCTTAATAGTTATTATATATGCTTGATCACTATATGTAATATGTTAGTTAAGAATTTGCAATGAGAATTGGAATTCTTAATGGAAAAGTAATTGATGTCACTTAAGTTAAAAGATTAATTAGAATCTACTTCTAAAGGGATAAAAAGAATTAACACCGAACTTCATGGTTTTTGTTTACATTTACATTGACATGAGAATATATGTAAGTCTATTCAAAAATACCTTTAATTGACTTAGAGATAAGCTTTTAAAGATTTTAGGTTAATTCTCCAATCAATTCATTCATAATCTTATTTTATATACATGTTAAAAGTTCATTGATTTAGATTTAAATTGTAATTCTAACCTGTTCTCTTTCTAGGAATTGTTTAATAAATTTGAAATTATTTAGATATTAGTAATTTGTAGTTAAATTAGTAGTTAATTAGTTACTCAAACTCCAATTATTCCTTGCCTATTCATCTTATTATTTGTTTGGTTAATAATAAATTCATCAATTTTCCTAGTGTTCGACCCCTTGCTCATCCTATATTTAGTCATAAGGGCTAGGGTATAATAATTTGCCCACATCATGATTCTTTTTGGAAAAGATACAACTTTTCATTGATTTTTTTTAGGAAAATAGTGTTGAATAAGTTAGTTTTTGACCAAAAATAAGAATAAAATAAATTACAATTGAATTAGGAATGAAAAGAAAGAAAGAATTGGTGTAAAAATTCAAAATTTTGAGTATTCAAAATCTGTTAATTGTAACGAGTTGGCACCATAGGACACGACTCGATAGGGATGATTCTATCATGAGTCGGGACCTATGGGCATAACTCGGCACAAACTCAGTTTAAAAAAATTTTATTTCTTTTCTTCCTTTTTATATATATTCCATGTGTATGTGTTATAAAATCAAAATAAAATTAATATTAGACATCAAAACTTAAACATTATATTAAATAAACATGAAATTTAAAACAAACAAACATAAGACTTTAAAATAAATAAACATACTATGTAGTAGATGAACATACTATTAATTAGAGAGGGTTACCAACCTTGATTGTTCTAACGGTGCACCAACAAAGTAAGATTTAAGATGATGGCCATTTACTTTAAAGATTTGCCTTTGTCATTAGTAATCTCAATAGTTCCATATGGATGGACTTTAATAATTTTAAAAGGTCCTAACCATCTTGATTTTAGTTTTCCAGGAAATAGTCTTAACCTTGAATTATAGAGTAAAACAAGCTCACCTTCTTAGAAATCCCTATTAAGAATGTTCTTATCATGCCATAACTTAGTATGATCTTTATATAACTTTGCATTCTCATATGCATTTAACCTCAGTTCTTCTAGTTCATTGAGTTGCAAAAGTCTTTTCTTACCTACTTCGTCCATATCAAAGTTCAAAGACTAGTTGCCCAGTACACTTTATGTTCAAGTTCAATGGGTAAATGACAAGATTTACCATAGACTAATTGATATGGGGTAAGGCCAATGAGAGTTTTAAAAGTAGTTCTATATGCCTATAAGGCATCATCTAGCTTTAATGCCCAATCTTTCCTAGAAGAAGAAACAATCTTCTCTAGAATCCACTTAATTTCCCTATTGCTTACCTCAACTTGTCCACTTGTTTGTGGATGGTAAGAAGTAGCTATTTTATGAGTAACTCCATACTTTTTAAGCAGACTTTCTATGATATTATTATAAAAATGGGAACCTCCATCACTTATCAAACCTCTTGGAGTGCCAAACCTAGGAAAGATTACTTTTTTAAGCATTTTCTTGACTACCTTAGCATCATTAGTAATAGTAGGTATTGCTTTAACCCATTTAGACACATAGTCTACCATAAATAAGATGTATTTATAGCCTCAAGAACTAGGGAAAGGACCCATAAAGTCCATACCCTATACATAAAAAAGTTCTACCTCAAGAATGCCATTTAAAGGCATCTCATTTCTCCTAGATATATTACCCATTCTTTGACATCTATCACATGTAAGGACAAATTTTCTAGCATCTTTGAATAAAGTAGGGCACCAAAAACCACATTGTAATACCTTAGAAGCCATTTTTGTTGCACCAAAGTGCCCACCCACATCTAAGGAATGACAATGTTTCAAAACATCTTGAATCTCACCTTAAGGAATGTATCTCCTTATTAGCGCATTTGCACATCTTTTATAAAGCAAAGGTTCTTCCCAATAATAAAATTTAGTATCATGCAAAAATTTCTTTCTTTGCCTATAATCTAAACCATAAAGTAGAATACCACTTACAAGAAAGTTAGCAATGTCAGCATACCATGGAATTTCTTGTGATACAATATTAAACAAATGCTCACCTTGGAAGGTCTCATGTATTGGTACTCCATCATCAAGCTTCCTCAAACCTTCTTGATCAAGTCTAGAGAGATGGTCTACCACAAGGTTTTCACTCCCTTTCTTGTCCCTTACTTCCCAATCAAACTCTTAAAGCATAAGAATCCACCTTAGTAGCCTAGGTTTAGCATCCTTTTTACTTAAAAGGTACTTTAGAGCAGTATGGTTAAAATATACAATTACCTTTTAACCTACCAAGTATGCTTTAAATTTATCAAACGCATAAACTATGGCTAGTAGTTCCTTCTCCGTAGTTGTATAGTTGATTTGGGCATCATCAAGTAGCTTACTTGCATAGTAAATTACATAAGGCTTACTTTCCTTCCTTTGCCTAAGGACTACTCCAACTGCGAAATGACTAGCATAGCACATAATTTCAAAATGTTGCTCCCAATTAGGTGGTTGTAGAATTGGTGCGGATGTAAGAGCTTTCTTTGGGGTCTCAAAAGCTTCATGACATGCTCTATCAAACTTAAAGGTAGCTTCCTTTGCAAGCAATTTGCACAATGGCTTGGTGATTTTGGAAAAATCCTTGATAAACCGTCTATGGAACCCGGCATGTCCTAAGAAACTTCAAATGTCGTTAACACATTTAGGCTGTGGCAAATTTGTGATCACTTCAACCTTAGCTCTATCCACTTCAATACCTATTTTGGATACCATATGCCCTAGTACTATTCCTTCTTATGCCATAAAATGACACTTTTCCTAATTAAGTACTAGTCTATGCTCCTTACACCTATCAAGAACTTTAAAGAGATTTTCTAGACAATTTTCAAAGTTAGTACCATAAACACTAAAATTGTCCATAAAAACTTCAACGCAGTCATCTATCAAGTCACTAAAGATAGAAAACATGCATCTTTGAAATGTTGCAAATGTATTGCATAAACCAAATGGCATGCATCTAAATGCAAAAGTACCATAAGGACATGTAAAAGTGGTTTTTTATTAGTCTTCGGGGTAGATAGGTATTTGATAAAAACCACTAAGACCATCCAAGTAACAAAAATAAGAATAATTTGCCAATTTTTCTAACACTTGGTCAAGAAATGGTAGTGGAAAATGATCTTTTATAGTTGCTTTATTCAACTTTCTATAGTCTATACACATACGCCATCCAGTGACAATCCTAGTAGGGATTAAATCATTTGATTCATTCTTAATAATAGTCAGGCCACCCTTTTTAGGGACAACTTGGATAGGACTTACCCACTTACTATCACTAATTGAGTATATGATACCATTATCAAGTAATTTTGTGACCTCTTTTCTTACCACTTCTTTAAGAGTTGGATTAAGTCTCCTTTGACCTTCAATGGAAGGCTTAGCATTATCTTCTAAGATTATCCTATGCATGCAAATATTAGGGCTAACACCTTTTAGGTCATTCAAAAAGCAACCAATGGAATCTCTTTGTTTAAGCAATACATTGCACAAAAGATTGATATTTTCTAAAGACAAGGATGAATTCACAATTAAAGGGAATTTAGATTCAAAATCAAGGAATGTATATTTCAAATTAGATGGTAAAAGCTTGAGTTCTAGATTCATTTCTTTAGAAGAAGAAGAACTTCTATTATCATCTCTCTCTAAAGGTTCAAACCCTAGAAGGTCTAGGAGAGTTATGATTTGATATTTGATTTATTTCTTCTTCTTCTTGCCTTTGGTAAAGGTGAATAGGATCTTGACTCATACAATCATATTTAACTTCATCTATACACTCATCAATCAAATCAATAGAATCAATTCTACATATTCCTTCCATAGGAGAGGATTTTATCATTTTAAACACGTCAAACTCCATGAATTCATTGTTTACCTCAAACATGATTTTACCTTTCTTCATGTCAATGATAGCACCTACTATTACCAAGAACGGTCTTCCAAACAAGATAGGGATCTCAAGGTTTTCTTCTATGTCTAAGACAATAAAATCTGCAGGAACTATAAATTTACCTACTTTTGTTGGCACATTCTGAAGAATGCCAATTGGATAGGTAATAGTATTGTTAGCCATTAAGAGAAACATGTTAGTAGGCTTAAGTTCACCCAAATTAAGTCTTAAATAGATAGAATAAGGCATTAAACTGACACTAGCACCAATATCACATAGAGCTTTATCACGGTGAAACATCCATGATCTTTTTGCTTAGGAGAGGACTTAGAAAATATGGCCTTTGACTCTTCTAGTAAAGATACTAGACCATAGTCTTCTAGTTTGCTTTTTATGGGAGACCATGTCTTTTAAAAATTTACCCCTTATGGCATCTAAGAATGGAATAGTAATAGTAATATCTTTAAGATACTTTAGGAATTTGCCAAATTGCTTATCTAGGTTCCTTTTTATGAACCTTTGAGGAAAGGGCAAGTCTTAAGGTCTACTTTAGGATCATTGACCTTAGGTGGTATGACACTTTCATTTTTATTATTACCTTTATCCTTACTTCTTGATTACTTTTTAAGTTTACTTCCTCATCACCTATTATATCATTTTTATTTTCATTAGTAGTATTTTCAACCATCTTACCACTTCTTAGAGTAATTGCTTGGCAAGTCTCTCTTTGAACAAATTCCGGTTGACTAGGTAACTTACCTACCAGTTTAGGGTTAGAGGAAGAGGCTTGTTGGGCAATTTGAGTTTCTAAAATCCTGTTGTGAGTAGCAAGTTGATCAATTTTGGAGTTAAGTTGTTTAAATTGCTCCTCACTTTGTTTATTAATGGATATTTGTGTTCCTACAAATTGCTCTAGAAGGGTCTCTAAATTAGATTTAGGTGGTGTAGGGTTGCTTCATAGGAAAACCTAGTGGGTTATTTAGTTTGAGATTTTGGTTAATAGGTGGGTTCAATTGGGAAGATGGGTTAGACCAAGAAAAACTAGGATGGTTCTTCCATTGAGGGTTGTATGTGTTTGAGTTCATACCCATTCTTTGGTTATACCCCCCTTGGACATAATTTACCTCCTCATTTGAACTACATTGGGAATAAGGATGAGGATCTCCATATAGTTCACAAACATTATTAACATTATCAACAGAATTAACTTGAGCTTTACTTACCAATTTGGTGAGAGCATCTACCTTTGCCGTAAGCAGGTTGATAGTCTCAAGTTCCAAGATACCTTTTGCTTTTGCCATGGTTGTCTCATCTCCTATGTAACCTTGAGAAGCAAGTTCTTCAAGTAAAGTGACAGCCTCTCTTGCTGTCTTATCCATCCATTTTCCACCAGATGCCACATTGACAATGTTCCTATTTTCATTTGTCAATCCGTTATAGAAAATTTGAGGAATCATCCAATCAGGCAATCCATGATGTCGGCATTGCCTTTGGAGTTCCTTAAATTTTTCCTAAGAAGTATAAATTGCCTCATTTGGATTTTGCTTAAAGGTGGTGATCTCATTGCAGAACTTTATAGTTTTGTGTGGAGGGAAGTACTTTTGTAGGAAGGCTTGCTTCAATTGATCCCAAGTGGTAATTGATTCACTTGGTAAACTTACCAACCATATTTTAGCTTTCTCTTTGACTGAAAATGGGAAGAGCCTCAATCGAATTGCATCATCCAACACTCCATTTATTTTAAATGTTGCACATACGTTCAAGAATGTCAAGATGTGTGCATATGGATCCTCCTTTGCAAACCACCAAACTGATTATTTTGCACCATTTGAATGATGCTAGGTTTGATTTCAATGTTGTTGTTTGCAATGGAAGGAGCGATTATTCCCCCCAGACTACTCGTGATGTCGGGCATGGCAAAGTTGCCTAACGTTCATCTTTCTCCAGCCATTACTCTTAAGTTGTGTTGTTACTCTTAAGTTGTGTTGATCTTCTTCTCTTTGTCTTTGATTCCTATACAAAGCACGATAAGTTCGATCAATTTCAAGATCAAATAGAAGATCATTAGAGCTTCTACTTTGTCGCATGTTCAACTAAACTAAAAAAAATAAATAAATACAAACTAAAATTAAAACAAAAATAAAAATTATAAAACAAAAACAAAAACCTAAAATAATTTTTCATTATTCTAAATTAATAAAAATTCCAAACAAATTCCCCGGCAACAGCGCCAAAAATTTGTTAAGCCTACTATGGGTGACCCAAATCCAAAAGGATTAGTATAGGATGAGTAGGATGTCAAACTCTGGGGAATTTGGGAATTTTGTATTAATTGGATAGTTACTAGGATGGATAGGCAAAGATATTAAATAAGAGATTTGAAACTAACTATATGCTACTATACTATCTAATATTATAATTTAAGGATGTTGATTAGATTGAATTATAAGTCAGAATTGATTTTAATAAGATGTGTTACATGCATGCAATGATTGAGAGTATGGTCTATAATTCCTAAAAGCAACTCTCGTTGTCAATTAGAAGTGTTTGATCTAGAGTCTATGAGCATTCTTATGTCATCATAGAGATAGAACAGAACCATAAATATTCATGCCAATACTATAATTCCCCTTAGAGTGGATTTGCTTGTCTCCAAGTGCTTATCCTATTCTCTAAGCAATTTTAATTGTTTTTCCATTAATTTATCCCAACCCTCATTGTGAATAATTTAACTAACATGTTATACATGGTGATCAAGCACATACAACATTATTTAAGCACACAATTAAAACTAAATCATGTAAAGCATATAAGAAATAGAATGATTAAAACCAATACTTTATTGCAATTCAAAGAAACCAAACTAGTGTATATTCATGTGTGGATGACAAAGTTTAGACAAGAAGACAAGATAAACATCAAGGAACAAAGATAAAAAGACAAGGGAAAGGAAACTTTGATGATGTTTTCTTCAATCCTTGCTCCAAAAATTTACTTTGAAGAAGTGTCCTTGAATACTTGCTTAAATGCCTTGGTGACTCTTCAATCTTATTCTAACTTTGAACACTTGAATTACACTCTTAATTACTAACTTAATATATGAATAATACTAATATCACATATCTAAAATTCTATTAAACATTCTTATTTATAAGTTTCTAGGTGTCCCAAGTCATGTCCATTGCAAAAAGGAGTCTTTTGTGAAGTGTTTTGATGAAAAGGCACCATAACTACTCAAGACAAGCTGAGATGAGTCGGCACCATGTTGTTCTGGCATGACTCAGCACCATAGGGCATGAGTCAACACCATGACATTCTGTTACGACTCGGCACCTAGGGGCACGAGTCAGCACATGCTTGTCTTGGCCAATCCTTGCAAAACTTCTTTCTTTTCAAGCATAGAACCCTTAAACCTTTTATAGTTACCTAGATTGCTTAAAGAAAACTTAAAAACAAGAGTAAAAGCACCACTTTAAAGATAAAATATATGCATACAAACACAAAATTAACTATTAATTGATTAGTTTAGATATACATATTTGCATCATATCAATAAGCATGGCACTTGAAAGGTTATTTGTTAAGTTGATATATATGGAAGCGTTAAGTGTACTAAGATGATTGTTAAAGAGAATTGATATTAGGATAATGATATTGTGTTGACCTTAGAAAGGTATTGACATGAATTATAATGTGTTTTCATATAGGCTTATAAAGGCTAAATATACAAGACTTTTATAGTTAACATGTTATGTGCAAGTAATGAAGTGCACTTATATGTGCAACTCTAAGTGTATGTGAATGTTATAAGTGCATGGAGTAGTTATGGGATAGGATAGCATCATGATTAAATAAATACTAAGTATTAAATTAAATATTATGTTAGAGCTTGAGGAGTTTTAGAGGTTCAAAAGGGCTACGTGTACTAAGAGCGAAGGAACCACAAGGCAAGTAAATATTATGTTCAAGTTACAAGTACAAGTTATCATGTTATGTGAACCTTTGATATCTTGAAACCCAAGTTCTTTTCTATTTTTAATTATCACTAAATGATTTTTTTGTAAGTTTAGGTTGCCAAAGGACATTTGATTCAAATCTATTTTGATTATTCAATGACAATAAAATACCTTTGTGATTTGTTGCCTTACCTTATTTTCTTTCTGGAACCACACTATTATTTATCTTTTGTTTAATAAGCTAAACTGCTATTGCTATTGTGATACATGTTATTGCTTTCTTAAGTGCTATTGTTATAAGAGTCTTCACTCACTTACGTAAATTCGAGTGAATTGAGCAGTGTCTTCACTCACGAGTGAATTGAGCAAGAGTCTTCACTCATTTATATAAATTCAAGTGGATTGAGTAGTGTCTTCACTCATGAGTGACTTGAGCAAGAGTCTTCACTCACTTATGTAAATTCGAGTGAATTGAGCAGTGTCTTCACTCAATAGTGAATTGAACAAGAGTCTTCACTCACAAGTAATAAGTGTAAATTTTGCAAACCTTGTTAAATTGCAAACTTTGAGACCATGATTTGTAAATCATGAACTTTATGCTATAAGCTATGGGTCCCTTCCAAAGAATATATGATTATTGTATGTGCCATATTGTTTACTCATTAAGATCATCTATCTTACCTATTTTCCTTGTGTGGTTCCAAGTAAGCAAATGTGAGGATGTAAGACGATGGCTCAAGCATTCTACTTCGCTTGGGAATTCCTTGTTAAAGTCAATAATAATACTATGCTATGTTGAGTCCTTAGATGCTCCAGGAGTTATTATGAGAACTTTATTTTGGAATATTATGTTGGTGACTTTATTTGGAGTCTTATTATTTTTTTTCTATGGATTGCATTAAAGTATATTGTTTGCTTCCGCAACTTAAGATTTTTCCTTTATAAAGGAATTTTTTTTTTTAAGTTAATGTATGAGGTTTTGTACGATCCTAAGCAAAGTTATTATATGATAAGTGGGTTTTACGGGTGTAAGTGACCTTATATCTCTTTATGTTCTAGGACCGTCATGTCTCTAAAATTAGAATGTGACATATTTATAACAAATACAAGGACTATAGGCAATTATATGATAGCTATACAAAGACTATTAGATAGCTATACAACAACTATAACAAACTGATAAAGAGTACAATAGAAAACAAGAAGTTTGTTTTGATAAGATTAACACTATCTAACAAGATAGATTTGAGTGCAACCCTTAATAAAACATTTGTAAAGTTTGGTATTAGCCTAAACGCTGAGTTAAAAAAACTCCATTAATAATGAAAACACCCAATTGAGAATTGCAGTATAGATGTAGAGTTGGTTAAAATCCGAACCATTATAAATCTTTTGTGTTCTTTCTCTCTTTCCCTAATTACCTAATACTAGAATTTTTGATTTGCTACTGATTCAACTCTTTCTTGATTATATGAGATAACTATTAATTTCTTTTTTTTTTTTAATTCATAGCCAAATAGCAATAATATTAATAAAAAAATTATCACGTCATAGCCGGTTGTTGAAAATTTGACTTGAGATCCTGCCAATTTTAAATTACATAATATTGGATTATGCAATTTTTAGATATTACTTGTTACTTATAAAATAGTTTTTAATATTTTTAAGATCTTATTTAGTCATTTTAGAAAAGTAACAATGGTTAGGATTGAAACTATGAAATCTAAGAGCTAGAATTATTTAAGGCACTGTAATTTTAATGTCTTAAAGGCATCATAGAAGGCACCACGTGTATAGTGTATACCACGCTAAGACATAATTTAATAGTGTGTATATGTAACTTATAAGCAATATATTTAAGTTCGATTATCTCTTTTTTTAATAGTAAAAAAAGATTTGATAATATTAAAAGCACATATGAGGTAAAAATAGTATTAGTTTTTTTATATTAAAAAATGTATATGTCTGTAATAAATTTTTTAAAATACTAATTTGAAATATAATGGGAGTGTAAGAAGATAATTACTCAAACATGGTCAATAACTTTTCAAATTTCTCGCACTTTATTGGGTACAACGATTTAAGTCGCACATCCCATATAGATGGATAATCTATATTGTAGTATTGAAATTTAATAACGGATTTAAGTTAAAAGTGTCTAGGAAGTTATTTTTTCAATAGTTGGATTCACTAAATGAGCCTCTTATTAATAAACAAAATCTGATTTATATTAATTAATTTAAAGTTACATTTATTTCAAAAATTTTAAATGATAACTATTTCCTAACAAATATTTACTTTTAAAAGTGTAATTGAAATTTATAAATAAGAAAATTTTTATTTATATTTAAAAAAAATGGGAATATATATATTGATTGATTAATGATTAATTTCTTAAAATGAAAATAATATATCAAATCTTTTCCAGCAGTGACTTGATTTTACTTTGCTTACCCACTGGGTTTAAACACGTCACTCAAGTGTATGGTTAAGAATACTATTAGCTCAAAAGTGTGGTAGGTGCCGTAGTTTAGGGGTTCAAAGCAGACCTTTTTTTGTAAAAAAAAAAAAATGATGTACTAAAAAAAATTAATTAATAAAGAAATTTTAGTATATGATAATTATGAAATCTGAAATTAATTTGATATGTACTCTAAAATCTAAATAATGGTAGTTTTATTGTTTCAAAAAATGCATGGTTTATATAAATAAAATATAAATTACTAGTTCATATATAAAATGTGATTATATATATATATATATATATATATATATATATATATATATAGTTTTCATATCTTATGCAAATAAACATTTTTAATGGTTAATTTAATTATCAATGGATTTATTTTTCTTTCCCATTAATATCATATATATACATTTTTCGTGTTCTATATAGACTGATGGAAAATATCATTGAAAGTGTCCAACAAATAATAATAATAAGAAATGAGAAATAAAGACCTAAGAAGAAAATGAAAGCAGTAATGAGAATATTACTGCAATATTAAATGCATTATTGATTATTCAATATAATAACAAAATACAATAATTAATATATTGAAAAATTAAGAATTAAAATTGACAACGTTCTCTAATGAAAGGCGGAAGAGAATATATCATGTAAGAATAAGTACAGTACTGGAAAAATTGGATAAAGGTAGGACAGCAATCTTGATAATAAGAAGCAGAATTTGGATCAAACGTATTTGTGATCGCTGCCGAATAACATTGTGAAAAGTATGGAATTAATTGATTACAATCTACATAATTAGGGGATTGCTGGACCGGAGATGACGGTTTAGCGACTGAAGGATATTTTGGCGGGATATCTTCAACTGGCGGTGGTTGTTTTGGCGGTGGGTTTTCTGGTGGTGGCTGTTTTGGTGGTGGGCTTGTTGGTAATGGCTGTTTTGGTGGCGGGTTTTCTGGTGGTGGGTTTATTGGTGGTCGTCGTTTTGGTGGTGGCGGTTGTTTTGGTATTTGGGATGGTGGTTGTGGCTGTGGTGGTGGTGATTGTTGATTGGGAGGTGGATTTGAAGTGGAACTACAATCACAATGACAAAAACAATTATTATATTGATCATAATTTTTCACAATTGAGCAATTTGGCGGGCAATCACAGTAGCAAAAACTATACGCATTGCAAATTTGTAAGGTTGAACATAAAAATACTAATACTTCCACCATGATCATCATCATAACAAAAAACTTCATGTTTCCCATTTCAAAATCCAAATCTGAAAAGTGTGAGTTATTATGTGCAAATTTCAGATTTTTATAGAAGCTCATTCATTCACTATCTTTTACCATATTTTGATTTTTGAATTCAAATATTTCTCAACTTGATTATCTAAACAATCTCTTTTTAAATTTGAGATTATAAGATCAAAATTTTGATAATGGTAGCAGCATTTTGATTTTTAAAAATTTCAGTTTATGTACATTCATCTGATACACGTAATTTCCCATTTTTTTTTATTATTATTATAGATAAGTATTGTCATATTAAAAAAATAATAATTACAATTTTGAACATACCTTTGGTATTTGCCTCATTCTTTCAATAAATATAAATTGTACATTTTGTCACTTCATTTTGATGAATTAATTAATATGATATCTTTCATCAATGTCGGCATCTCTTGATTCTTAATTTATTATGTCAAACCAAAATTCATTTCAAAAACATTGCAATGGTACAAATTAGTTGATAAACTATTGAAGCTGTTTCATTTTTCTTTCTTTTTTTACTTTTAATTTTTTTTAATTGTTAACACTTCGGTTTTTTTTTTTTTTTTTTTTTTGAAAGAGAAAGCAGGTCACTGTATTATGAAACGGTGTCCAGTACATAGGCATCGTAAGCAACACATGGAAGGCTCCTATCCGAAGTACATAGAGTATTACATTTAACAGCTTCCTTGAGGAGAATATGAGCCACTCCATCGTGGTGAGCTGATGTGCTTTGAACAAACTAGACGCTGTCAGATTCAGTAATTAAATTGCCGAGAACAAAAGATGAAGCCCGAGCAGTGGCTTTTCGCACAGCAGAAGCTTCCAAATGCAGAGGAGACGGAGAAAATGGCAATGAGGCCATCATGGATTCCACAACCATGTCACCTGAATCACGAATAACAGCTCCAACTCCACCTTTTTACATCTGAAAATTCAAGCTAGCATCCACATGTAGTTTTCAACAACCAGCCATCGGTCGTTGCCATTTATGAACATTACTGTCAGGTTCACTACATGTAGAGAAGGAAGTGCATTGCTTCCTTCATTGGCTTCCTGAAATTGAGTTAAACTGTCCATGGCTTGTTTAACTAACACATGAGGTTCTACCTTGAGGCCTTCCCACACAACTTTATTCTTATTCCACCACAAGCCTTCTAAGACCGCTGCAAACAACTGTCGCTGCTGCTGTTTTAAATTATTAAAAATCAAGACAATCCAGTCTACTATAGAATTACCCGCATAGTGCATCTGATCACGGAAAGGGACTGCTCTCTAACATAAATCTGCATATTCACATAGAAAGGATACAGGTAACTCACTCCACCTCCTTTGCACATAGTGAACAAATTGGATCAAGTTGATGTTTTTAGCAAGCAAATTTAGCCTTGTAGTTATAAAGCCATGCAATATCTTCCACAATAAAACCTTGTGCCTTTCCGGATTAGCTGGAGCCCATATATCCCTCCAAATCGACATCTGATTGCTACTTGAAGAGGCATGAGAATTTTCTTGCATCATAGCTAACCACTAACGCGAGCATACTGTATATAATTCATCCTTTGTATAGAACCAACCCTGCATATCATCTTTATTTCCCCTCTCTAAAGCCATAGAAAGAACGAGCTTGGCATCTCTAAAGAGGAAAATCTCTTCAATTAAACATCGATTCGATTGCTGACTCTCTATTAAATCCGAAAGTCTATCAACCTGCACCCATTGCAGTTTAGGAGTTGCAGCACGAAATGTACTAGGCATATGCAACCGCGGACCCTCCCAAATTGATACGCTAAGGCCATTCCTAAAACACCACTTAAGTCCCTTAGAGACTAAAGCTATAGCCGCTTGCGAACTTCTCCAACAGTAGATTGCTTGATTTGGACCTGGCGCCTGCAAAATACTTGACTGGGGAAAATATTTAGCTTTGACCCTAGTAGTCAGTGTTGATTCATTTACCAACATATGCTATACTAGCTTAGCCAGCATAGCAAGATTAAATTGCCTGAGATCACAGGAAACCCAAACCCCCTTTATCTTTTGGAAGGCACAACTTATCCAAAGAAGACCAATGAATGCTATGTTTAACCCCTTTAGTAGAGCCCCACCAATAAGAATTCATTATTTCAAGCTCATCAGTAGTAGAAATAGTGAGCTGGTAGACACTCATAGAATAAGCCAGCAATGTTTGCATAACTACTTTAATTATTACACTTTGTCCTGCCGTGGAAAGGGTTCTATCCTTCCAAGATGCCAGCTTCTTTCTGAATTTATCTCTAAGAAAAGCAAAAACCATTCTTTTGAATTTACCAACTATAGAAAGTACACCCAAATAAGCTCCTAAGAAAGAAGAAGTGCCGATACCAAAAGCTTCAAAAAAATAGTTTCTTCTAGTATATGAAACTGATTTAGCAAAAAAAAAAAAGAACTAGATCCGTTGCTTCATATAGTTTGAGAATGCATGTCAACTCCATTGCTTCTCTAGGATCAGCCTTTGAGATCATTAGATTATCGTCTGCAAAAAATAAATGTGAAATAATAGGAGCCTCAGGAGCAAGTTTAAGACCTTTGAGGCTAGACTCCATTCGTGCCTGAGATAACATACTCGACAAAGCATCTATACAAAGAATAAATAAATATGGAGAAAGAGGATCCCCCTATTAAACACCCCTTGAAGGAGTCACATTACCAACAATAGTACCATTCAACACCACAAAGCATGTAATTGAAGTAACACACTACATAACCAGGTCTACCCGGGCATCCGCAAAACCCAAATGCTTTAATACTGCCCTAATGAAGTTCCACTTCAACTTATCATAAGCCTTGGACATATCTAACTTTACAACAACCATCCCACTAAAACCTGCTAAATTATGAGTTAGTGCATGAACTGTCTCAACACCCAAAAGAACATTATCTGTGATTAACCGTTAAGGAACAAATGCACTGTCACATTCCAACATTATAGATATGACGGTCCTAAAACATGGGGAGACATAAGGTCACCCACATGCCCATAGAACTCATTTACACTTATACAAATACTACCTAGGATCGTACCAAAACCTCTTATATTAACTTAAACAAAACTTTATTTATTTATTTATTTTTAGAAAACCTTAAGTTGCGAAAGCGTAGTTAAAATATACTTCAAACATAATTCATAAGGAAATAATATTTAGAATCCAATTAAAACCTCAAAAGATAACATTTCAAAATACACACCCAAATATAAATATGCCTGGAATATCTAAGGATAACTCTTCATAACATATTAAAATGATTATCTTGGATAAGGAATCCCTAAGCGAAGTAGAATGGTTAAGCTATCACCTTGCCTCCTCACATTTGCTCACCTGGAACCATACAAGGAAGAAGGGCTGAGATAGATGATCTCAATGAGTAAATAATATAGCATAAACGATATCATATATCCCATTTTTAAGGAAAGCCCATTGCATATAACACATAGTTCATGATTTACAAATCATGGTTTCACAGTTTATAATTTAGCAAGATTTTCACTTTAGCAGGTTTGCAGATATCACTCTTAAAACACTTATTACCCAATCAGAGTAAATGACTATACTAGCTCATTCACTCAAGGGAAAGCTGGCCTCATACCAAATTCTAACTCCCAACCCATTACTTATAAAGTCGTGAAACTGATTAGGCTCCATGGCTAGAATCGCTCCTTCTAGCTGAGGTGGTTACACAACCCCTATCCATAAGGTTAAGACCATGTGCACAGGTTCTGATAATTACCTGCATCGGCATGAGGATTTTGGCATAAAAGGTTAAATGTACCATAGTTAGAGCTAATGGTAATCACAAATAACAATATCACATAAGGCAATAATAACAAATATCCCAATAGCAATAGTAGTTTAACTTTCGAACAAAAGATACAATGATAGTGTAGTTCTAGAAAGAGTATAAGTTAGAGTAATAATCACAAAAAGTATTTATCATTAGATAATCATAAATGGCTTTGTACCAAATGTCTTTTGGTAACCCAAGCTTAACAAAGAAATCACATAGTCAAATTTAAAATGGAAGTGAACTTGGGTTTGAAGAATCTCAAAGGTTCCCATAACAAAATCATGATAGCTTGAACTTCTAACAATAGCGTAATATTTACTCACCTTGTGATTCCTTCGCCCCTTATACATGTAGCCCTTAGACTTCTAAGACTCCTCAAGCTCTATCATAATATTTAATTCAATACTTAGTATTTATTTAATCACGATGCTATCCTATCCCATAACTATCCCATGCACATATAACATTCACATACATTTAGAGTTGCATACATAAGTGTACTCATCACTTGTACATAACATGTTGACTTTAAAAGTCTTGCCCATTTAACCTACATAGGCTCATATGAAAATATATTATAATTCATGCCAAAACTTTTCTCAAGTCAAACACAATGTCATAATTTTAATATCAATTCATTTTAACAATTATCTTAGTACACTTAACATTTCTATACATGTCAACTTATCAATAGCCTTTCAAATGTCATGCCTATATTTTATGCCCAATTCATTCAATCGATCTCTTCATCAATTCATGATCATTAATTTATTATTGATTCATCATAAAACCTATTTCCATATCACCTAATCACATTCACATTCTAATTACAACATAAGGTTAAGATACCTTAATTATACAAAAGTGCCTCTAAGCTTGTCTAGTGTCTTCCCTTCAATCAAGTTGCAATTTAACCATTTATCATACATACATATGTTAATAATCATTAAAACATATCACATAAAAATTATAGACATTGGGATAAAAATCCCATGGTAGGCAGAATGCTCCATTGAAGGGAAAACTAAATGTTTCTTACTTTTTACACTTTCCGTCTATTACAGTAGTAATATGTAAAAACATGGTTTGAATCAAGATTTTTCATGTAAATACAATAAAAATCATTTTAGAACATTAATCTACATGAATTTGAAGCAATAGGTATTTCTCATACATGAAAATTCAAATTTTGGGTTTTAGGATGCAAAACCATGAGTTTTCTTGTTTTCAGTATTTTTCGGTCATTACAGTAATTTATGAGCAGGTGGTTTAAACCATTATTTTTCATTTAATCACAGCAAATATTAGTTTAGAACATCAATAGGTACAAATTGGCAGCCATGAATGCTTTTCATACATGAAAATTTCAAATTTAGGGTCTAGGAAGAAAATCATGAGTTTTTAAGCTTTCCGCGCTTTTCGTTTATTACAGCGATATGCAAACACATCATTTAAATCATTATTTTTCATCCAAATAAAACAAATATCAAATTATAATTCCTCGATACACAAATCGGCATCTACATGTATAAGAAATCATAGAATTTTTCAACTTCTAAGTTCTAGCACCAAAACCTTGAATTCCTTTATTTTTTAAAACTTTTCAGTCATCATAGTAATATGCAGAAATATAATTTAATCCAATATTTTTTATCAAAACACATCTTAAATCAATTTAGAATCTAAATATGTAGTATTTGCTCTTCTCCCCCCCCCTAATAAATTTATGTTTGGAAATTTCAAATTTTGAGTTATAAGATTCACCTTTGCTGAAATCGCGTAGGAAGGTTGATGTTTTTGGTACATAAATTAATTTCTCTTTCAAAAACTCATCCAAACTGAATTAAACTGTAAATATCAGTAAATAACCAGTTCAAAATAATTTTCTCATAATTTATTTCGTAGAAATCAAATAGGAAATTGAAAAGAAAGAAAAACTTACGAAACGATCGCGAAATTGCAAAGTTGAAAGTGTTTTTGAGAATTTCGATAGAGAAAAATATTTTGAGAGAATTTTTATGTCAAAGTACTAAATAATAGAATAGTCGCTGCTGGAAATCAAGGGCTAGCCAAAATTCTCTTTATATATTAGGGTTTGGGGTGCAATTTCCAAGTTTACCTTTAATGAGTTAGGTTATGAGTGTTTTAGTGTAGCGGGCTTTTGGGTATTTGGGCTTTTTATTTAATTTCAGGCTGATTATAGGTAATTAAAAATAAAATATTTTTCTTATTATTTCTATTAAAATTTCCCTCAAAATATTTATTTAAAAATTATTTTAAAATACTCAAAATTATTTTATGCTTAAAAATTGCCTTTTTGCATGAAAATTTATTTATGAAAAATAAATTATTTTATACTAAAACACTTCATGTAAATTATTTACTTCACAATAATAACTCATATGAGGCATATTAAAATTAATTTAACATGCCACATACTCATAAATCACATAGCACATGATTTTCCATAAAATCACATATTTTGTCGCGACAACTCTAAATTCAAGCAATTTGTCACAAAAACTCTTAAGGTAGATATGGGTTGTTACATTCTCTCCCCCCTTTAAAAAAAAATAAAAAATTCATCCTCAAATTTTTCCAAGCTGGCAGCACAACACACTCTACTTAACTTCTCCACCACACTTTTGCTGCGCCACTCAACCACAATATCTAACTACAATTAACATATCAAATACAATAAGGTACATACTCACAATCTATCAAAAATAACACTGATAAACCTTCAGCTTAAGCTACACCTATGTTAATCTCTTATTTAGACAAATCTTAAACAAATCCTTAATAATTTTATATCCCTTAACCTTAAACAAAAGTAATAGAACCTTTAATTTCACCTTCAATCAAATAAAATCCCAAGAATTTCTTTTTCTTATATCTCCATTAGTATAAACATTTTTACTAACAACTTAATCACCACTTCCATTCATTATTTATCACGTTAATTATATAAGAATCCAACAGATAGTTTCAAATTAATAACTCTAATTGATATTCGATAATTCTCTTTTCATAATGATTGTTACTTAATCTATTATAACATCAATAAATATTTTCATATTTAATACCTTGCTAACATTATGATTTCTACACTTCAATCATTTACTAATTAAAATATATTTAAAGTTAACAAACATTCCTATATATATCATATACCAAATGAACTTGTATTCTATAAATTTATAATTTCGAATAGACTTCTTATAACTATTTTAGACTCATTCTCTTTCGGTATAATACATATATCATTATCATGACTTAATTACCTAATGCCTCGAAATTTTTATACATTTAGCTCAAAATATCATCTCACTTTAGATTTCCACTTACATCTTGCTATACTTCACATTCCAAATCATTTAACTTACCCACATTAAAATAATAAACCTTCTAATACCACTGCTATTTAATGAAATCTCTATACAACTCTTATATCTTTCTAAATCTATGCCATTATAGGTTATCTAAACAAAAATTTTCCTGTACTAAAGATCACTACCTAATTTTCCAGTAACCTCAATTGAATATTATTGCATTTAATGCCTTAGAATATTTTTCATCCAAAGGACTCCAATCCCTTTCAAGTATGTTTAAAACTATTTAAATTTTCAAAACTGCATAGAATCATTTGTAAGAATCAAAACATTTTCATCCTTGCATATAACATGCAACCTTAATGCAATGCTGGATGCAGTTCATGATGTATGATTGATGTTGTATGATTCTGTAAAGCAAAACTCGATGCCTATAGGCAAACACATTGGATACAAGTACATAATCAAATCAAATTTAGAACATTTTATCTTTAATCATATAAAATTTTGAATTAAATCATTTTATACCCTCATAAACCAAGTCCTCATGGATCCTCAACTTTACAGTTCGCATGGCCTTAACATCTATTACTTTATAAAATTTCAAATCCTTATACTCTGATCGCGGCCTATATACTCAAAGGAATCTTATCACTAAAGAATCTCTACTAGCATCATACTTTTCCTTTTATCATTCTTACAAGTCTAAGAATACTTATCCCTTTATGTCTCCCCCTCTTAAAAGAAATTCATCCTCGAATTTCAGTGCTTACTCACATGTTCTCGAAAAAACTAAGGATGCTTTTGCCTCATCCCTTCCCTTCCTCGGCTTCCTAAGTATACTCATCCATTTCGTGATTATGCTAGTAGACCTTCATCCTAGGTATCTCTTTAATACACAAACTTCTCCCCATCCTTAGCTTGAGATTCTGCCTGCTTTTCTCTATGGTCAATACAAGCTCCATACTCATATAGCCAATCCATTCTTAAGATCACATCGAATTCTAGGACACTAAATTCTAACAACTCCACGGTAGTTCCCATCCATCAATGTCTACCTCACAGTCCTTAAACATATACCTTACTTCCATAATTTCTCCTAAAGGACTCAACACTACTAAGGGTTCATTAATTTATTCCTTATCTTTACTGAGACTCCTAGCAAAATATAGAGACACAAACAAATGCGTAGCACCATAATCAATCAAGCATCTTGCACTTAGAATTCCGAATGGGAATAATACTTTCTTCTTTTTAAATCACACTAGATTAAAAATTCTTCCTTTGATTATACTCGATATCTACGTAAGTGATAGAGAAATGCCTATCTTTCTTGTTGTTCTAGTCTATAGGGTAGCATTTATGCCACAAATTTCTTAATGAACTTCACTTACTTCATACTGTATACTTATATATAATATAACTAATTCATTTCATTCTCCTACTAATCATTAAATATCCTTCCTCTTCTTATGGCATCAATCAAAATTACCATTTAATAACTCCATTTAATTCATATATCAAACCATTGTAACATGTAAGCTTCTCATATCTCATAACATTATACCTATCAATCATTAATCTAAATTGGATCAAAACTTAGTCAACTTCTCTTTCTAATCCATTTAACCCCACTATCAAATTATCATACTTATCATGCATTTCACAAAAGTACACATCACATTATATCACATCACATATCATATAGCATATATCACATAGCATATATCACATGTCATGGCATGTATCTTGTATCATAATCATGTACCATATAACTTATAACATCATGAATTTTCTTATCATATATAAGTCAGTCATGTCATAGGCAATAAAAGAGATCAATGCATACTAAATTGCTAGACAATCAATTAATGTGCTTCACATCACATGAGTCTTATATCCTTAGGCCAATAGTTATCCACTACCAACGCAAACCTCAACTATGCCCTTTATCAAGACAAACGTTAGGTGTATGGTCTCCCATCTGTTCAACATCTTTGGCCTTAATTTGTTCCACTTCTTTTCTCATAGCATGCACTAGGGTACTTAGACGTGGATTTTCCTTCATCAAGTTTGAGCAATTCCTTTCAAACCTCTGTATTTTACTCTGAATTCATTTATAACCTAGACACTCCATGAGGTCCTCCTCATCAAGAGTCTTTTCTCTCTTCAGGTGGATCATAGGTACGGCCTTCTCGAACATCTCTAGCCAAGTCCTCTTGCAGGTCACACGAGGTGCTCTAGGTTGCGATCCTCCAGCAGGGGTCATCTTCTTGGTCATCTAGTAAAAGAATCGTGAGGCATACAAGCAAACAATAACAAAGAGTATTATAGCTTATTAGGATTTCGCGAAACTAAATTAGCAGTAGACAGCAAGTGACATGACATGAAAATTCCTATGCTCTAGGATAATACTTATTTAACCTGATATATAGAGAAGTCTAAATTAGACTTTTAAAACTACAGTTCTGATACCAACTTTGTCACATCCCAAATTTAGAGATATGATGGTCCTAGAATATGGGGAGATATAAGGTCACCCATGCCCATAGAATCCACTTACACTTATATAAATACTTCCTAGGATCATACCAAAACCTCTTACATTAACTTAAATAAACCCTTTATTTTTTTTTAAAAAACCTTAAGTTGCATAAGCATGGTTAAAATAAACTTTAAACATAATCCATAAGGAAATAATATTTAGAATCCAATTAAAATATCGAAAGATAACATTTCAAAATAAACACCCAAATATAAATATTCCTGGAGAATCTAAGGATAACTCTTCATAACATATTAAATTGATTATCTTGGACAAGGAATCCTTAAGTGAAGTAGAATACTTGAGCCATCACTTTGCCTCTTCACATTTACTCACCTGGAACCACATATGGAAGAAGGGTGAGATAGATGATCTCAATGAGTAAACAATATAGCATAAACGATATCATATATCCCATTTTTAAGGAAAGCCCATTGCGTATAATACATAGTTCGTGATTTACAAATCATGGTTTCACAGTTTACAATTTAGCAAGATTTTCACTTTAGCAGGTTTACAGAAATCACACTTAAAACACTTATTACCCAATAAGAGTAAATGACTATACTAGCTCATTCACTCAAGGGAGAGCTGGCCTCATACCAAATTCTAACTCCCAACCCATTACTTATAAAGTTGTGAAACTGATTAGGCTCCATGGCTAGAATCACCCCTTCTAGCTGAGGTGGGTACACAACCCCTATCCATAGGGTTAAGACCATGTGCAGAGGTTCTGATGATTACCTGCATCGACATGAGGATTTTGGCATAAAGGGTTAAATGTACCATAGTTAGAGCTAATGGTAATCACAAATAACATTATCACATAAGGCAATAATAACAAATATCCCAATAGCAATAGTAGTTTAACTTTCGAACAAAAGATATAATGATAGTGTAGTTCTAGAAAGAATATAAGTTAGGATAATAATCACAAAAAATATTTATCATTGTATAATCAAAAATGGCTTTGGACCAAATGTCCTTTAGTAACCCAAGCTTAACAAAGAAATTACATAGTCAAATTTAAAATGGAAGTGAACTTGGTTTCAAGAATCTCAAAGGTTCCTATAACATAATCATGATAGCTTGAACTTATAACAATAGCATAATATTTAACTCACCTTGTGGTTCCTTCACCCCTTATACATGTAGCCCTTAGACTTCTAAGACTTCTCAAGCTCTATCATAATATTTAATTCAATACTTAGTATTTATTTAATCATGACGCTATCCTATCCTATAACTATCCCATGCACATATAACATTCATATACACTTAGAGTTGCATATATAAGTGCACTCATCACTTGTACATAGAATGTTGACTTTAAAAGTCTTGCCCATTTAGCCTTCATAGGCTCATATGAAAACACATTATAATTCATACCAAAACTTTTCTCAAGTCAAACACAATGTCATAATTTTAATATCGATTCACTTTGACAATCATCTTAGTAGACTAACACTTTCATACATGTCAACTTATCAATAGCCTTTCAAATATCATGCCTATCTCTTATGCCCAATTCATTCAATTAATCTCTTCATCAATTCAAGATCATTAATTGATTATTGATTCATCATAAAACCTATTTCCATATTGCAATTTAACCATTTATCATACATACATACACATTAATAATCATTAAAACACATCACATAAAAATTATAGACATTGAGATAAAAATTCCTTAGTAGGTTGAATGCTCTATTAAAGGGAAAACTGAATTTTTCTTACTTTTCGTCTATTACAGTAATACATAAAAACATGGTTTGAATTAAGATTTTTCATGTAAACACAACAAAAATCATTTCAGAACATTAATCTACATAAATCAGCAGCAAAAGGTATGTCTTATACATGAAAATTCAAATTTTAGGTTTTAGGATGCAAAATCATGAGTTTTCTTATTTTCGATATTTTTTGGTCATTATAATAATATATGAACAGGTGATTTAAACCATTATTTTTCATTCAATCACAACAAATATCAGTTTAGAACATCAATAGGTACAAATCGGCAGCCATGAATGCTTTTCATACATGAAAATTCCAAATTTAGGGTTTAAGAAGAAAATCATAAATTTTTAAGTTTTCCGCGCTTTCCGTTCATTACAGTGATATGCAAACACATGATTTAAATCGTTATTTTTCATCCAAATAAAACAAATATTAGATTATAATTCCTCCATGCACAAATAGATAGCCATATGTATAAGAAATCATAGAATTTTCTAACTTCTAAGTTCTAACACAAAAACTTTGAATTCCTTTGTTTTCTGAAACTTTTCGGTCATTATAGTAATATGCAAAAAAATAATTTAATACAATATTTTTCATCAAAACATATCAAAAATTAGTTTAGAATCTAAATATGTAGTAGCTACCCCCCTTAATAAATTTATGTTTGAAAATTTCAATTTTTGAGTTATAGGATTTACCTTTGGCAAAATCGCGTAGGAAGGTTGATGTTTTCGGTAGAGAAATTAATCTCTCTTTCAAAAACTCACCTAAATTAAATTAAATATATAAAAATCAATAAATAGCTAGTTCAAAATAATTTTCTCATAATTTTTTTCATAGAAATCAGATAAAAAATTGAAAAGAAAGAAAAACTTACGAAACGATTGTGAAATTGCAAAGTTGAAAGTGTTTTTGAGAATTTCGGTAGAGAGAAATATTTTAAGAGAATTTTTCTATCAAAATACTGAAAAACAGAATGGTGGCTATTGGAAATCAAGGGCTGGCTGAAATTCTCATTATATGTTAGGGTTTGGGGTGCAATTTCCAAGTTTACCCTTAATGAGTTAGGTTAGGAGTGTTTTAGTGTAGTGGGCTTTTGGGTATTTGGGCTTTTTATTTAATTTTTGGCTAATTATAGGTAATTAAAAATAAAATATTTTTCTTATTATTTCCATTAAAATTTCCCCCAAAAATTTTTATTTAAAAATTATTTTAAAAAACTCATAAAATTATTTTATACTTAAAAATTGCCTTTTTGCATTAAAATTCATTTTATGAAAAATAAATTATTTTATACTAATACACTTCTTGTAAATCATTTATTTCATAATAATAACTCATATCAAGCATATTAAAATTAATTTAATATGCTAGATACTCATAAACCACAGCACATGATTTTTTATAAAATCACGTATTTTGTCGCAACAACTCTAAATTCAAGCAATTTGTCACGAAAACTCCTAAGATAGATGTGGGTTGTTACATGCACTCTACTCCTTTAAAAGAAAATGAGGCAACAAATCCTTCATTTTGTTGACAATAACTTTTGAAACTAATTTAGACTTATTGGTCGCAATTCAGCCATTTGAATAGGACTTTTAACCTTATGGATTGTTGTAGTTAAGAAGAAAGAAAAGAAGAAGCTAAAGCAAATATTATTTCAGCAAAAACATAAAGAACTAAATAAGAAATTCTGCGATAGTTTTTTTTTCTTTTCTTCTTCATTTTCTTCTCTTCTTTTCTCAATACACTTCATTCATTCCTTAGCTCTTATATAGACCAAACTACAATAGATTTTCAGTACAAAAGAGTATAACTTGAGTTAACTTTTTCAGTTTAAGCATGCTTAAGTCATAAGCTGATTCTTACACTCAAACTTTACCTATCCTTGCTACATAACCCATTAACAATTTTGCTAATAGTTAAATTGATTTGAATACAATAAAAGTATCCCTCAATTTATGGCAAAATCTTAGTAACATCAACACTCCTCCTTGTTGAGATTTCTGTTGGAAAATCAACCCAGTTTAGCATCCTCTTTTATCCAACAACTTCGTTGCACTTTTTTTTTTTTTTCTTGTTTTGGTGGCCTCTCACTATTAAAACTCCTCTTTGATGGTAATGATCCTCCATTATGGTAACGCTCCTCTTTGATGGTAATGCTCCTCTATGAAATTAACTTCTTCATCTTTCATGGCAGACAAACAATAAAGTTTCAATACTTTTTTCCTTTCATTCTTTTACTGTTCACATTGAACAATAAGAAAGCTACCAAATTTGATGGCTCATGGCCTTAAAACAACAAAGTTCAGCAGTTTTTTGACTTGCTCTAGGTCGCGTGTAGTTTAAAGACATGCTCTAGGTCTCTAGACACTCAATCTTTATAGTTTATGGACATACCAGTCCCTTCCACCACTTTCTTAGCACTAAGAAAACATGATTCTTTTCTTTTTCCTTTTAAAAAAAGGATATCTCCAAACAAAACAACAAAGAAACAAGATTTTAACTCACAAATTTAAGAAGAAAATCATCAACTAGACACTTAACCTCTTAAAAATATCAAGAACAATATAAGTTTTATGAAATCATACTTTATCTATAACAAGAAAAACTTGAAACTCTAAAACTGAAATTTTCAAACAAGTTTATCAGCATCATTTTAGCACATTTAAAGACAGATTTTTGACAAAAATAGGCCCTCTAAGACCATTTAAAGCTATGATACCACTTGTTTGAGTTAAGAAGAAAGAAAAAGAAGAAGCTAAAGCAAAAGATTATTTCAGCAAAAACATAAAGAACTAAATAAGAAATTCTGCAACAGTTTTTTTTTTCTTTTCTTCTTCATTTTCTTCTCTTATTTTCTCAATACATTTGATTCATTCCTCAGCTCTTATATAGACCAAACTATAATAGATTTTAATATTAAAGACCATAACATGAGCTAACTTTTTCAGCATAACCATGCTTAAGTCATAAGCTAATTCTTACACTCAAACTTTACTTATCTTGCTACCTAATCCATTAACAATTCTGCTAACAATTAAACTGATTTGAATACAATAAAAATATCTCTCAATTTATGGCAAAATCTCAGTAACATTAATAGGGATGAGTACAATATTAGTATGATTGAAACCTAGTAGAAAAGGGGCACCATTTAAAATAGAGACATAATTTTGAATAACATTCATACCAATAATATTCTAAAAATGCAAATAGAAAAAGCATGGCAAACCATTCGGTCTTGAAGCTTTATTGGGATTCATCGACTTAAGGGCTGTAATAATTTCATTCGCAATAAATTGTCTAAGCAACTCTGCATTTTGAGCATCTTGGACCCTTCTATTAATGCCCATCAAAACACTGGGATCAATGGAAGTACTTGTTAGCAAAAAAAATAAAGAAAAATATTCTGTGGCAATAGCTCTCAAATCATTTATATTAGTAACCTACTGTCCATTATTATCAAATAAACTAGGTAAGCCATTTTGTTTTTGCCATTGAATGGCAATCTATGAAAAAGTCAAGAATTCTTGTCACCATTTTTAAGAGACAGACACCTAGATCCTTGCCTCTAATAAAGTTCATCATGCAATAATAATCTGTCCATTTTATTTTGAAGTTGCAAAATTTGGTCAAATCCACCAGGTTGAGATTGATTATTCAAAGTACAAATCTCCTCTCTACATTCACGTATGGCCCTTTACAATGACATATTTTTATCTCAGCCCCACTTATCTAATGAAGCCATGCAATTTTGTAGCTTGTCCGTGACATTCCTGTCGCTTTCCATGCAAGACCATGCATTAACAAGTTTTTCACAACACTTTGTATCTAGTAACCATAAGTTATCAAAATGCCTTTGTCTATTGGCCCACTAATATTGTCTTTTTGCAAAACAAGGAATAAAAAAGCACACTATGATCACTTATAGGGAAGCAAATATAGACAACTTTGTACGCAGGATAAGAATCAATCCAAGCAGAATTAGCAAAAAATCTATCAAGTCTCTCTTTAATTAAATTACAAAAGCATCTGCCTCTTTCCCAAGTAAAATCACGACCTTCATATCCAAGATCAATTAAATCACAATCCAAAATTACTTGTTGAAATGCCTGAATTTGTCACAACTCAATTTCTAAGTAGTGACGGTCCTAGAGTTTAGGGAGATAGAAGGTCACCTAAACTTGTAGAACGTTATCAATCTTATCATTATTTAGCGTATTTCATATTGTATTATCGCAAGATTGAAACCCAATTATTCTTTACCATTTCTATTATTACTTTATCCATTCATTTGCAGCTAATACACTTTAATGTCATTTCAAAACCTTTGATTGGAGCATCATGCTTAAATATTATTAAATACTATTCATAAATATTACTATTCATTTATAATACTCTTCAACACAATACATTTTAGTACTAAGCCTTCAAATACCATAGAGCACTAGATCAGTTATTCTTAAAGTAACATAAGCAAAACTCAAAACATGGCAATTTAGCAAAGCAATTCTCAAGCGAAAAAGCATAGCTCAGAATTTATCTTGCTAATTAGTCACCCTGACTTGAAAAATTTTGAATAACTATGGAATGAGACAAGCTCAGTAAGTACATAATTATATAACATAATATAAAGACAATATGAGATATCACTAAGAAAGGTTTAAGAGGGCAATGGAGTGATGTTAATCAAAATTGGACATTTTAGTTTGTGAACACATTTTAGCAGAAATAATAATGTTTTGGAAGCGAAAAGCTTCCCACACATGAATATTAAAGAGTGGCGGCCTAAGCCTTGCTCACTTACATGTATCACACTATGCAAGATTGATTGGACCTTGTGGTTAAGCGTTCCCCTCTAACAGAGGTTTGATACTCTTGCCCTACCAACAGGCTTATAGTAAGTGCACAAAGTCTAATATCTTTCCTCACACCAGAGAGAATTTTTGCTTAATCATGGGTATCAACAAAAGACACATACAAGGTCTATATTAGGAATTCAATGGAAAATAATTTGGCATATCCATCAGTCTCATCATTGGACACGACAAAGGACTAATGTAAGAGGCTCATAATGGTTAAATATCATTTATGAAGGATATGAAATTCCAAAGGTTCAATAATCAATAGGCAATCACATATTCAATGTCACTTCAATGTACATGTCAAAGGATAGTAATTCAAGCAATGTTGCAAGCAATATGGCATAAGTAAATCATATTATTAAGTACTCACCTAAAATTCCTTTGCTCATATTGATTGTTCACACTTGATTAATTTAGTGTCTTTCACTGTCTTAAGCAATTTCCTTACCTTTGCCTTGAAGTTCTACACCATATTATTATAATTACATATGAATTAGTAATCAATAATGTTACTAGTCATAATTTACCTATTTTATACTTGTTTCACTATTTCAACTCATAATGGATGTATTCTAATAATGCTACATTTATGCATATTTTCATTTCCAAGTTTAATTCCTTATTTAATTTCATGAAACCAAATTTAAGTCTCAAAATCCCAAAATTGGCCCATAAACCTTAGAATTTAGGGAAAACTATCAATTTTCCTTTCAAACCTCAAATTAATGATAGATTCATCAAATTAACACTAGGTAATTAATTCCCACCAATTATTTTTAATTAATTCTCTCTTATTGATAAGAACCCTTACTTGTCCCACTTAGGTCAAATTTGGGGTAAACTTATGATTTCCCACCAAAACTTCAAATTAGTTATAGAAATATGAAAATTAACATAATAGAAAACCTATATGATCATTCAATTATTAATATCTTAGAACACCAAGTTTCCCTTTTAACTCAATTTATGCCACTAGGATTTCCAAGTCTTGAATCAAGTTCCCAAATTCTTTTTAACACTTTTAAATTATTTTTCTTCATCTAAAGTAACTATAGATGCATTCAATTAGAATTTAGAACACTTCCTTGATCACTTCCCATCTTGGCCGAATCTAACACCTGGTATATTTAGGTGACTTTCATGCTTTCTTTACCTATCTTCACATTAATCCTTTAATTCTTTAGCCAAATCTCCATATTTCATCTAAGAACATCCAAAACTACATCTCATGTATGCACACTCTTAGTTGGCTGAAATTTATGTATATGGTGTAGGAGAAATTTTATGCAACTAAAATGCTAAAATTATACTTAGAACATAGAAAGGAAATGATAAACATGATTTCTCACCTTTGAAGATTTTGGTTTGCTAAGGTCCTTGTTGATGTTGATGTAGAGAAAATTCCTTTTAGTTGATGTGAAACTTTTAGTGTAGAGATTTATAAATGGTGCACATAAACGAATTAACATATATATATGATGGGTTGGATGGTGAGGATTTAATCAAGTTTAATCCAATGGCTAAGATTCTATCTTAATGGATGGCCAAGATTTCATCAATTCAAGTGACATTCATTATAATTCATTCAAATGCTAAAAGAATGCATCTAGCCATTTTTGTAGGAAGATTAAAAATCCAACTTGGTTAAGGAATTGACTTAAGTTAACTTTTGCGGTTCTAAGTCAAATTTGGTGGCTCCATATCTACATCAAATTTTTGTTGGGCTTACATTCTGACTTATAGGCTTGATGTTTCCTTCAACCTTAGGTCCATGGGATGGTCCTCATTGTTAGACTTGGGCCTTAAATATTCCAATGCTCATTAACAAGCCCATAAGTCCATTAACATACTTAAATTGTCTCCTTTTTAATTTATTGCTTTCCTTTCACTTTGACTTTCTAACTTGTACTCTCTATCTTTTTCCTGTACCCCATAAGTTATCATATGAACTCTATTTAATTCAATAAAGTACAATTAATCATGATAGAATCATAAACTAGGCAAACTTTTCAAATGATGTCATAAAGTTTCTAATCGGTTCCCTTGTTATTTCTATACTAGGCTAACATTCAAAGGTGTTAATATTCAAAGGTCTTGTTTTCTAGTATTATTAGTAACTATAATGAGTTATGAAACCCTTAGATATTATAAAATTAGAGAGTTTGGATGAGGTCTCCCACCCTTTTGTTCAAATTCATAGAGTATTTCATTGAAATCCCCGCCAATTAACCAAGAAAGAGAATTAAAATTCTTTAATTGACAAAACAGGTTCCAAGAAGTCTCTCTCAAAGTTCTATTAAGGTTTTCATAGAATCCAATAAAACGCTAGCTAATAGAACCTAATAAGATTAATATGTCAAATTGTAGATGGTTCCCAAGCCCTCTACAGTTCCAAATTAAGAGACTTATGGCTTATGATGGGCTTGTAGAGCAGACCCATCTCTTCTAAGTTTAAAAGTTGACTCCAAAATTTGGCTTAGAGTGTGCACCTCATTGTCATCCTCCATCTTTCTCTTTTTTTGGGCTATCGGTGCTAATTGTTGAACAAGCGCATTCAATATTGGGCCCACAGGAATTATAGTTATACTGTCCACATTTGAGTTTTGATCATGTTGCAAGTTGTCATACATTCCCACTTCATCAACTTCAATGTTTTGAGCATTATCCGCAGGAATTGGATTAGAATTTAAACTCTGTTGAGTAGTCCTAGTGGAATTAGAACTCTCCTTCATCCCTGTCCTGTGTATCCACGGACTATCTTTAGACTCTATCTGCATCTTAGCTCAACCAATCAACACCCTAAGGGAGGAGTCATACTGCCTAGGTTGTGAAGCCAGCTCAGGATGGTCCAAAAAGAGCTCACATTTTGCTTCGCCATGGCCAATCTTTCCACATCCAAAACAGAACCATGGTAATTTCTCATATCGAAAGGAAGCCAGATTGTAGAATCTAGAGTTTTAAACTTCATACCACGCATAAGTGGCTTGATTACATCAACATTAACTCTAATCCTGAGAATTTTTTTTTGTTGTTAAAGCTTGTTCATCACAAGCCACAAAATTGCCAAATATTTCCTATATTGCATGCCACTGCTACTGTCGTAGCCCGTGGAGGGAGCTTCTTAACCTGTACCCAAAAAGCAACCGTGTTTAGCTCCTTTATATTTGGAGGAATGTCACCCTTATATCGCGAAAGGACCAGCAATTGTTGATTAAAGCTACACATGCCTCCCGTCAACACACTCTTCATGTCAGCTTCATTATAAAAATGGAATCTAATAATAGGGAAGTCCTATGTGCCAGACGGAATTCCCTTGATCAGCTACCATATTGTCGCTAGTGTGTTTTGCATCGCAAGGACGTTAGCTGGTTTTTTGCCTATGAACCGCATCAACAAACACTAATCAAAAGGGTAGCTTTCAGAATTTTCACCATTTTGATCAGCCCATTGAAAGCCAGATTCTTCAGATTTAGATAAACGAACATGAGCCATTTTATTCGCTAAATTTTCCATCTCAAAGAATAAGAGGAGACTTTTAAATTGCAAGAGGTAAAGGAGCCCATTATTGTTGAAGTTACCTATCTTTGTTTTGGAGGATTTAATATTGTATAATAAGTTAGTTATCATTAAAGATAACCTAAATAACTTAAAGTTAACTATTTGCACTAGTTAATTTAAAAATTAACTAATTTACATATACATATACAACTTCTAAGGCAATTCCAGCAAATTTTCTATTCTGTTGGTTAACAAAATGAGCTTCTTCACCCACAAGTATATGGGTTCATTGTTCTTTGTTTTTCTCATCTTTTTCCTTTTTGATCTCTTGATCGATCTTTAGGTATATTCCCAAGTTGAAAAATGTATTACCATTGAACATTTTTATTGGTAAATTTCACATCCATTAGAGTTCGATATCGAAATCTCTCGGCCTTCAAAATGATTCTAGTACTATTAAATAAAGGGTCAAAGATAGACATAAAGGGAGACTGAGCTAAGCTGAAGGCCAGGTCAACCCCCACTTGCCCCTTGATATTGGTTCAAAATATTTATTTTTTCATTTATTGTAGCACTAATCCAATTCTTTTTATATATTTCCACTTGTAAGTTATTTTATTTCATATTTGTCCTCAAAACTTTTTTTTATTTAGCCCTTTAACTTAATTTTTAATTTTTATATTTAATCCCCTACAACTTTATAATTCTTTGTATTATTTACCTTTAATTTATTCTATTTTACATCTTTTGTCTTAAATATTTTTATATTTTTCAACTTTAGTTTCTTTATATATATATATATATATATATATATATATATATATATATATATATATATATATATATATATATATATATATATATATAGCTAATAATTCTATGATTCTTTTATTTTTATTCTTAATCCCCTCCTATTTTTAACTTTTTAAATTTAAATTTAAAAAATTAAGTGTCTCATTTTTGAAAATAAATATCACAATCATGATTTTAAATCTAATTATCTTTATGAATATTTTTTATTCAAATGTTTATTATTATATTTCTCAATGAAATATAGTAATACATTAATTATGTGTCATTATTATAGTGAATTAATTTTTAAATATTTAATATTATTTGTTATGTATTATTTACCGATGCGATAAATTTTCAACCCTGACTTCAGTTCCTAATTCCGCTATTGCATATACCAATTAAATTTGTAAACTGTATTGTACCGTGTACTCTCATCTTGTTAGAGTATATGCCCTAGAGCTATGTATATGTTATGTAAATGTAAAATATTATCCCTAAATGACAATAAAATATATGTTTATAAATGAAATTATTCCACTGTATTAAATATATACTCGTATTCTACAAGTATTTTTAAAAAGGATCTATTCTCAAGTGTTGAGAATATGGATGGCAGATTGCTTTTAAACAAATAAAATTGAATTCGGAAGAGATTCAATGTGACTAAGTGACCTACCTTCTCAAATTATGACACTATATACTGCAAAAATCTAGTCATTTACTGATGGAAAATTCCGTCAGCAAACATAAGAAATTTGTTTACTGACGGATTGGAGATGGACAAAATCCGTCGGTGGATTCATGGTCAGTAATAGGTCAGTGGCGGATAAAGCAATTTGTTGGTAAATTTATTGGCGGATTCGTCAGTATTTCTTTATAAAACGGTTGGTAATTTCGTTCAAAAAATGTCTTAAATAATCATATTCCATTACTAATTTATCAATAGTTATAAATATCCATAAATCATTGGTCAGTAATCCATCATTAAAATATAATTAAATAATGTTATTGGTTAGTAATCTGTTCGTAAATTATGGTTAAAAATAATATTTTAACAAAACGGTCAATAATCCATTAATAAATTATGTTAAAAAATAATATTTTAAGAAAAACGGTTAGTAATCTATCAGTAAATTCTTTTAAAAAATAAACTAATAATATGGACGATCAGTAATCTATCAGTAAAGTATAGAGAAATATTTTTTAAATAATTACATTTGGTCAGTGATCCGTCAGTAAATTGGACAGTATATTTTTTTTAAATATATAAAATATTTAATAAATTAATTTTATAAAACATATATTAATTAAAAAATTATAAATAATTATATAATATAAATATCAAAATTAAGTATTATATAATGTAATATTATTTATAAAAAAAATATAATATACTCTACACCCTATAAATATTACAAATAACTAAACTAAAAAAAGAAAAAAAAACCTAATTATGCTCTTGAGCATCATTATCCTCCTTGTCCTCCTCATCGTGGTCCTCATGATGATGCTAGCTATGTTCTGGATATACTATGTATGCATCAGCAGTAGCAATAGCAGTATTTTTAGCTAAACTGTGCTGAGAAATAGCAGAAGCCGGTGGCAGAATAGGTAGAGGAGCAACACCACCAGCAAAGTACCATGAGAAGAATTGTTGCATCTGTAGCTCGACCTATTGGAGGACTTGCTCTTGGACTGTCCACTGCATCTCCTCCCACATTTGAGCTACTAGCCTATCGATCACCTGTTGCATATGCTCAGCTATAGGCAGCGGTGGTGGTGGTGGAGCTAAGGAAGAACTAGCTTCAGGATGTTTGAATGAGCGAGCTATCGAACCCATCCCATAGACTCGTGCCTTCTCCTGGCCTTCAATTGCTCTGAAGTATAGTTCAAACTCATCTACCTGAGGTGGCTCAGTGGATTCGCAGGTCGGTTGCGACATCTGCTTATGGAGGTTTTTGAGATCCTCCTATTTTGTTTATATAATATTAGTTAGCATTTAAATTTTTTAATTTACTTTAATGGGAAAATTGATAATTAAAACTTACATGAATCCGCTGGGAGAGCTGGTTGACAAAGGTTTGTCGGTCTTCCTTCCTCGTGTGGTTGCTCATGAAGACCTCCTCAGGAGTAAGGTCCTAACCAAGATCATTTCTTCGTAAAAAATTAAAAGTATGAAACTAAAATTAGTAAATAAAAAAATTATGAAATTAATAACTTAAAAAAAAGTAAATGAATTTTTAAAGTACATACCAAAATTAGAGTACGAATTAATTATTATTATAATAAAAATCGACATCTTATCAATTTTCTAGCATGCTACACCACAGGGACAGACCCTTCAGTATGCTTAGATGGTCTAATCGCTAGCTGCCTTTATCTGATTTTCTGTTAAGGATGCCTTCTGGTAGAGTTGCTTATGTTTGAGAGAATCCCAGTGTTTCTTCCAAACATCCCAAGTCACCTGAGGGATCCACGTCTCTTTCTTCCCCTTTATCTTGACGTCGTAGAGGAAGTTCTTGTACTGAATTGCAGCCTTCTTAAAGAAGGTTGTCTTCACCATGGCTGATATAGCTAGATTCTAGTAGTAGTGCTTCCGCAAAAAAAAAAAAAAAAAAAAAAGTATATAAATAATAATTAATAAATAAAATTCAAAATTAATTTATTAATAGTATTTATCTATCTAATACATACTACTAATACATTATTATATTTTATTATATATTATTACAATTTATTATATATTATTATAGTTAATTATATTTATTATACTTATTATGTTATTATATAGTATTATATATATAACATATATTTTATTATGTATTATTATTATATTATTATTATTTTATCTATTTATTATTCTATATTTTAGGAATTTTTAGAATACATATAAATCCTATATATATATATATATATATATATATATATATATATATATATATATATATATATATATATATATATAATTTCGAGTTCTATATAATAAGTTATTCATTACCTGAAACTCCATTTAGTAGAACTCTTTTGTCTTTTGAGGCACTAATTTCCAATGTATGCCTCAAGTCTTAATATCTTGTAAATTATCTGCACCGACTCGAGAGGATATATCCTACAATTAAATCAATTAAATGATAGTTAAACAAAAAGCAAGAGATTATAAATTAAGAATTACTTTAAGAAATATAATACTTACACATCTCCAATAAGCATGAGATGCTGTCTATACCTTAGATCCAGTGGTAGGAATGTTGGAGCTATGGATAGACCTGCTGTAGTGGTAGGAGTAGCTGCAAAGGTACTGGTGGTAGGTGTAGAGAATGAAAGATGGGTAGATAGAGTAATGGATGAAGGAACAGTGGATGAAAGGGTAACCGAAGAAGGTACAATGGATGGAGGGGTACCGAAAGAAGGAACAATAGATGGAAGGGTAACATAAGAAGGAATAGTGGATGAAGGTGTAACAGAAGAAGGCATAGTGAATGGAGGGGTAATGGCAGAGTGAATAGTGAAAGGTGATGAAGATGTAGGACCGGTGGAAGGAGTAGTAGACGTGGGAGGAGGAGAGAATAAAGGAATCTGTGTGGTGATAGTCGAAAGGGTGAATATAGGAGGTATAGAAGGAGAGATAGATGTTAAAAAAGAAAAGGCAGCAGGAAGTGATGCATTGGTGCTAGGAAGACCACTAGTGGTAAGAAGTTAATGCCATTTCTGGGACATCGATGTACTGCTACTAGGAGTATCTCCAAGAGTTAGTGCACTTCTGAGAGTTGACATCTATATAATTCATTAATTTTAATAAATTCATTCATTATTTAATGGTAAATAAAAATTAAAAGAACAAAAACAAAATATAGCAAATTGATATGACGTAATTACGGAATAACATTATAAATATGTAAAAAAAATTAATACACAAGTTAGAAATGACTTCATTGAGATATAATGTAACATTGTAAATATAAAAATAATATTTATTTACATAATTTAGGAAAAAGACATACACAATCACTGAAATATAAATACATTTATTCAGAATCTATTTCTTCGAGCTTATTTTTGTCTATGTTTTCCTCAAATTTCTTGACATCTGAATCAAATTCGGGTTCATCATCTATATCATTATCATCTTTGTCATCCATTTCAACCAACGACTCATCAGGATCATTTAAAGTTGTAGGAGGCTTGTCATCGTAAACTTTGAGCCTAGGCTCATCAACTTCATCGTCCTAAAATGGTTCTTCCTATGTTGCACTTATTTCACTACCCTCCTTAATCTCTAGACTGATCTAGCCTTAATCTCTAGACTTATCTCATTGTAGACTCAGCTAGAAAATATAATACACTTGACAAACTTGCATTGCCAGTATAAATGTCTCGTATTTGTTGAATCGCCACCTGTGGTTGAATTCAACAAGATTATATTGCTCATGAACTTTTGTTCCCACATTTGGCATTGGATCAAATCATTCACACTTAAACAAAGCAATCCTCTTAATTGGAAGTGCAGGGTATTCTAATTGCATTACATTCGTTAATCGATTGTATAATCAAATGCATTCTCACTATAATTGGAACCCTTTATACATACCCCGCTATTTCTTGATGACCTACCTAAACTTCGCTTTTCAATATGGAACTTATAACCATTCACGAAGTAAATTGGATAAGTCATAACATACTGTAATGGGCCCTTTGAAAGATCAAGAATGAATTGATTTGTAATTCTATTAATATAAATTAATGGATGTGATTGTAAATATTAAAATAGTCAAATATTTTACCTCTCAAATGGATACATCCATTGGAATTGAATGGGACCTGTTATACGAGCTTTGTATGCGAGATGTATTGGTAAATGCTCTA